>VKHI01000012.1:5064-210234 GCA_015145745.1 Poterioochromonas sp. DS
GCAATATCGATTTCATTCTCATCACTGACGTTAGGATCAGGTTGGAGACGGTAAGTACGGATTCCTTTCGGTGGTTTCCGCATTATCTACAACAAGAGCCATGTAAGAATGAAAACGTGAAGATTATTTGACTTACTTTATCAGTGATTTCGATCATTCCAAGAAATTTTGCTTTGTCTCCTTGATCATTTCTATGGAAAACTCTGATCTTGATTCCATATTCCGCAGGACTGTTCACCTCCATGCCAAAACTCATTTTAGGATCAGTAATAACCAAAGTAGGGTTTTCGTCTCCAACATTTACTTCTTCTTCCTCCTTTTTTCCTTCAGGGTTAGAACTTTTGGAAAATTTCTCACTTTTTTCCTTTTTCTTCTTTGCTTGCAATCTTTTGAGTTTTCTTTGTTTCTCTTCCTCCTTAAGTTTCGCTCGTCTCTTCATATATGCGACAATAATATTCTGCCCATCATAATTGACAATAGGCATATTAAGACCACGGAAATATTCCTCCATCTTCCTTTTCTCCTTTCTCGCTTCTTCTTCCGTTGAGGTAGTTTTATGCTCTAAACTTGAAGATGTAACCAATGAATTATTATCTTCCAACCGACTTTTATGACTTGATCCTTCTTCTCCATTTTCTAACAAAGGTGGTAACTTCTCTTTTTTCGGTTTTGATTTTGGTAATAAACCTTCAGCTATCAATTGTTGCTCAACAATCTCTTTTGCTTGTTGCTGTAAGGTCAATTTCATTTCTTCTTCGATTTGCTGCAATAAAATATTTTCTAACTTATTTATTTGAGGATTTAATACTTTATCTTGATAATGATATTGCTTAAACTCCTCTTCCTTTTCAATAAACACTTTTAACCAATATTCATATTCACGTTGCTTACAGACAATACAAAAAGGTTGGGAGGTATCTTTTTTATCAAACTTTGAAGTAAAATTATTTTGACGATTTTTATCTTGTTTTTCTTTCCATAAAGTAAAATAAAATGAATAGGTAAAGTAAAGATAATCATTATGATTTCGAGGTAATAAATACTTATGAGGGTGTGACATAAACCATGCCTTTTCACGTTCCATTTGTTTCTTTAAATTTTGAAGGTGTTGTAGATACTCTTCTTGTTCTTTCAATTTCTTTAAACGATCTTCTTCGTGTAAACGTCTTTTCTCTTCCTCTGTCATTGGAACATTAATATCATCTTTTTGTCCTTTTTTTCTCTTCTTTCCATCTTTTTTCTTACTCTTTTGTTTTTGCTTAATTTTGTTGATACCTAATTTAACCTCTGCATGATATTTCTTATCATTTAAAGTTGTAATAATAGTATTAAATAAGGGTGAAAGATCGACTAAAATGGAAGCAAATTGGATCAATTCATCACGCTGAAAATTAGTTTCTTCAATCGTTGGTAAATAATACAAACAGTCTGCAAATGGAGGGTGATTTTGCACTGCTTGAATCCATCTTACTTGTTTAATAAAATCCCATTCGTCATCATTGAAGAAGTTTTTTCGATCGAGAATTGTCAATTTGCTATACTCTTCCGCATCGTCATCGACTTGACTCTTAATTTTAACTACCATTGCGGTTGTTGTCCTTGGAGAGAGAGGCTGAGCTGGAGGAGGAGGTAATAATAGTTGCCGTGGTGAAGCAGTAAAATGATCATGCGATTTAGAGAATGTAGCAGATGCCGCCATCGCTGATTTTTCAACATCCAAAAAATAAAATACTAAATCCAGAAATTCGAGGAGGAAGTCCTTTGGAATCACATCACTTGCTACTTGACCCGTAGACGTTCTGTGCTTATTGTTTTGATTACCAATCGCATTTGAGGGGCTCACAATTAGTTCAATAATGTAATCAACTAGTCTCCAAGTATCTGCTTCAGTAAATTCCTCCTTCTCTGAAGTGAACTCAAGACTCTGTTTTGAGACCACAGTCGTGGAAATCGAGGGATGACGACTTCCACTCGCATTTCTGGAAATTGCTATTGTATTCTTTGGGGACAATGTTTTTTTCCCTATTTGAGATGGAGAGGTAACTGGAGAAAGAAAGGTGGGAGAGTTAGAGGCTGATGTGGCACGATTTTTTGGAGATAGTGTCTTTCGCCCCACTTGCGACGGGGAGGAAATCGGAGAAAGAAATCCGGGACTTAGATTTGACGTATCGTCCTTCTGCTTTTCTCCTTTTGCGATCAAAAATTTCTCTTTTTTATTCCAATGAACTAACAAAGAAAATAACTTCCTGGTCTTCTTTTCTTCTGAAATCATTAACTTTTTCATCCCTATATTCTTTTCTTGCTCTTCATCAAATTTACGGATAATATCTGGATTAGTTATTCCATTCTTTCCTTGCTGAAGTAAGCGAATCATCTCTTCTTTCTTTTCTAACTCTAAACGTAGGGAAGTTTGAAGCTCAAGTTGATCATGATGATATTCATAATAATCGCAATACTTTTGATAAATCTTCCCCACTGTCACTAAATAATCATCAGGAAGGAGCGTTATGGGAGGGAGACCACTAACAGTAACTTCAGTCGCATTGCTCAATGCAGACTTAACACTTTCATCATCGGCAGTGTCAATACTCATAGAATGAGTTTTCAAAGGTTGCGAGATAGCGCGACCCGTGATAATAGTCGGAGCAACTACTGCGGAAGATTTCATGGAAGATGCTTGCTGAAATTGATTTGATGCTGGTATTAAATTGGGTTTATGTTTCAAATAAAATCGAATAAATGACTCCATAATCCAATATTTCAACTTTTGGGCATTTCGCCGTAACAATGCCTCTTGTTTGAGCAAAATTTTTAATTTTTCTGCATGTATTTGTCGGTTTTTTAACCTTTCCTTGTCACCTTCTTTGACTTCCTGAATCCATAATCCAAAAATATCATCATCAATTTTTGTTGGTTCAAATAATGGTAAACTAAATGGATCCTTGGCGCGCAATCCACGCAAGACTTCCCGCCGTTTCATCTGCTCTAGTTTCTGTTTTGCTGTAAGGTAAATGCGCAAAGAATGTTGCATAAACTTCAAAGATGAATATTGTTGTGGTCGAAGAGAATTTTTCTCTAATCCAATTTTCATTGCATCTTCATAAAGATCTTTCGCTGCCTGATAGACACGCAGGCAACGGGAAACATCCTTCTCGGTAATATTTTCCATGTTGGGTCTATATAGAGACAACACGCCGGATGTTTTCATCTGCTTATGAAATTCATCGACGTGTAGATCAAGAATTTGGGGATCTATGTTTAGTTGTCTCATATCTGGCGGAAGTTGTTGTTGAAGCTGTTCTTCTTCAGTGAAATCCCCTTCTAGATACTCGGCAGCCTTCTTTAATTTGAAACCTGGAGGAAGAAGATTTGGACGATTCATCAAAGCAACAAATGCTTCTTGAGTTCTTGGATTAAACTCATGAATGGGATTGAGGATTTTCATTCCTTTCGGTAAAATTGAAGAAGAAGCAGATTTACGTAGTGGAGATGTTGAGGAGGATGACGGATCTGGAACTGGGATCAGAGCTAATTCAGAGGACGGAGCAAATAATACCCTACTTTGACGTTGATGCTGATGTTGGAGCTGATGCATCATTTCTTGTTCTCTTTTAAAATTGATTTTATCTGAATAATTTATATTTTGAAATTGTGAATTCTTTTGTTGTATAATTTCTAAATCAATATCCTTGGACTGAACAGAATAATAAAAGAAGATTGGATGGAGAATATGAATCCAATAAGAATTCCATTTCTCAAAATAATCATATCTCTCATAAATTGGTACAGCATCAATGTGAACTATATGCTTCGTAATTTCACCCTGATTCAAAGTAGAAGAAGCATCGTAAAGCTGTTTTTGGATGAAGTAAGCAATATCCTTTGCACAAAGTTCATCCAATCCCGGGATAATATTTCTTTGCTCATCACGAATCATGATGTTCAGAGTAATCTCACAACCATATAACCGACTATCGCCTGATTCTTCGTACGAAACATTTTCTTCAACTTGAAGACATAGGTTCTTCATTACAGAAACTATTTCCTGCGCGTAAAGATCGAGAGAATCAACTCTTTGCCAGAAGATATCATCAAAATTTAGAAGATTTAACTGAGATTCACTCAAGGTGACAGGACTGTTTATTTCTGCTTTTTCAATCTCAGTCTCTGGATCAAGGTTAGGTTTCGGGCTTCTTGACAGTAAATCTGATGTGACGGGTCGAGAAAGCGCGGAGGAAGGACGAGAATGCGGTCTGGAAGAATGATTCGATTCAACGGGTGTTGATGGATCAGATGATTCAGGTTTCGAAGGTTGAATTGAAAGTTGCTTTTCATCTCTCATCAGTACTGTGGAGGGGTTGGAATCAGGATTCATCAGGTAGGCATATCGATCCATTCGATTTCGTCGAAGATGTTTCGTTTTTTCGTTTTTTGCACTCTCTTCGCTGACATCACTTCGAAAGCTACCATTAGCACTTCTTGGCCTTCGTCGAGCTGCTGAAATCGGTGGTTTTAATGAGGAGAACGAAAATCGAGGGGCTAAGTTAGTGCCCTCTGGCGTATTTGCTAAATCTTTCTCTTTGGTACTATCAAGATTTCCATCAGTGATCATTTCCTGATTCAATAAACCCTTCTCTTCTTCGTTACTTTGCTCTTCATCGAGCATATCTTCTATTTCTTCATCATTTTGGCTTTGGTCTTTATTCTCATCCCCATCAACTTCCTCAACCACATCCTCGTCTTGCAACTCCTCGTCTTCCTCTTCTTGCAGCTCCTCCTCCTCTTCCTCCTCTTCATCTTCATTCTCAAAAGTCTCTTCATCATTTTCCTCTTCTGGTTCAGCAGTGTAGCCTTCCGGATCCGCGGTTAAGTCATCCTCTCCCTCTTGAAAGGATAAGTTCGCTTCTCCGTCATTACTTTTCTCTACGCTATAACTCTGGCTTCCGCTCATTAGGGACTGTGATCCTTCCTCGAAAATGGTTTCGAATTGTAAGTTTTTCACAGAGGAGTTTTGCACAAGGAGCGGAGGTTTATTGAACGTACTTTTAGGCTTTTCCATATTTGGTATTGATCCGTTATCAGGATTCTTTAACAGAATTTCATTTTCAGGATTCGGTAGGATCTGTCCATTTGGATCAAAAGCAAACGGATTTTGAGCGAGACCTCTTTTCGCTTCAATATCACGCTGAATAATTTGGTGGATTAAATCCTTCATGAGTTCAATGACCTCAGTAGAATGAATCAGAACAGATTCGGAACTTTCAGAGTCATCCTTCTCCTCACTGGCTTGATCTTTTAATAATTGAATTTTGTCTGAACCATTGTTGTTTTGCTTGGATTCATCGCCTTGCTTCTTCAACGACTCTTGATGACCTTTGAGAACATTTTGCAGAATATCTTTAAAATGCTGATTTTGGTATAAACTTTCTAATTGTTTCCTTACTATTACTTTCATCTGATAAAAGAGATAATAGAGGAACTGTAATGTCTTTTCTTTGTATTTAAGATAATAGGGTTTCAATTTTTCTAGCACAGGCTCCAATTTTTCCATAAAAGGCTCTAAATATTCGACAATGTCATCTTGTAGTTCACTTTGGAAATCCTTCAATTCATCAATTTTTCTTTTTAATATGGTTGAATAATTTCCAGGATGTTGATTTAGGTAATAATTTCTCAGGGCAGGTAACTTCTGTAAGCGATAATTCGATTTATCTTTTTCATCCATTTCATGCAAGAATTTAGAAAACCAATAAGACGAATCATATTTCATATCTGAAGGATTCGGTAATCCAAGTTTAAAAAATTTAGGTGATTCAGCTTTACTAACGCCAATCCTTTCAGACGTATGCGAAGTTTCCGCGGTTAATAGGGTCTCCTGCGAATTGATTTTTCCTTCTTCTTTTTGCGCTTGCGAAAGGACCGTAATAATTCCGTCTCCTTCGTTTATTTTATCTTTGCCAGGGGGAATTGCAGCAATATCTGAATTATTCTTCGCGGTTGTCAACTCCAAATCTTGAGATAAATTATTGGAACCCATACATTGATCTTTTTCGCTTTGTTCAACCAGCGAAATAATCCGATCAAGAACTTCCTTCACAACTTCGACATCAGTACTTCTGCTTTCTAAAGGCTCCTCCTCTCTTATCGAGCTCGCAGTGAATTCGCCAATCTCTTCGTCACTTATATTGGATTTTGACTCAGAAGAAAGATTAAGTAATAGCAGAAGAACTTCATCTGGCTGATTTTCATGAAAAAGTTCGTTAATATGTGGAAAGAGCAAAAATCGTTTCTCGATCTTCTCTGGTTCGGCATCAAGCGAGTAGATAATATCCTCGTTCAATGCTATTCCCTATTAACGCAGTCAAGTGAAAATCAAATACATCAATGGTAGTTCATACCTTAGATTCAGCCTTTCTAATAAACCGTTTAAGAGCAAGGTTTAACTGATGCTCCTTATGCTTCAGCAAATTTTCTTCAATCATCTTTTGCTTCATTTCAATACATTCTTTCAACTTAGAAGAATTGACTTCCAACCTTCGCACCTATAAAACATCGAATCAAGACAAAAAGATGATTAAAATTTCACGCTAACCTGTTCAATAGAAATGTTTTCTTTTGGAATACAAACAGCAAAAGATAATTCATTCAGAAAAGCTTCTTCGAAACCTTTTCTCTCAGAATCATCATAAACCATTTCAACATTTCCTTTCTTAAAAGTATTAGGTTCTTTAGGTTTAAGAATCAGGTTCTCAGGTCTTAAAAATCCATTATAAAATCGACTCCCAACATATTTTCGAACAGGAATATTCTCGGCTAAATACATCTCTTTTTTCTTTTCATAAATTTGGTCCTTAGCTTCTTTCAAAACATCTTTCAGAACAGGGTCAGTTCCTTTTTTCACAATTTGGTCGTAGTTCTCCATCATAAACACCTTATGTTCATCCATCGCAACTTTAGCACGCTCAGCTAACTTTTCAATTTCAGAATTAAAGGTTCGCCTAGCTCTAATTTTGTAAGAACTCGGAGGCTCATAGTGCAAAACAAGCTTTACTGATATAGAATCTGGAGTGGAGACGGGTATCTTGGTGTTCAGATCTTTTTCCTGATCTCGAAATTTCTCAGATAAAGATTTCATTCTCCCTTGATCTTGCTCAGCTTTTATACGCATGGCATCATTTAGAATATCTTCCATGGAAGTATTAAGTAGCACATTATTCTTTTTCCTTTTACTCTTCACCAAATTGGTAAAGTTTTCATAGCTTTGAGCCATTCGATCTCGGATGAAGTCTAAGGCCTTATTCGGATCTTTGGAAAGTTCTGTCATTCCTCGAAGTGATGTTTTCAAAATCTTATTTAATTTTTCTCTGTATGGCTGAGAGGGCAGAACGATGGTCGAATCAATAATATCTCTTGTGATTTGACGAACTAATGACTGCATATCAGCATTAGAAAGAACGGCAATCCTCAATTTCTTAGTTAGTGGCAACCTTCTCAAATTTTCTCTTTCTTCTGCTTCTCGTCTTCTCATTTCAGCGAACACTTCTCGCTCATGGTCATGTATCAGCAGCACTTTTAAAGGTATGGTTCGAGAGAGCACTAATCCACCTTTCGTAATTACAACATCAAGAAAATCCAAATCCGTCAGTGCTTGAACCACTTGACCTTCATCTCCAATCTTCTTCTCAAGAGCTTTGACTCTATAAGCTCCTACGGCAGGGTGTCTTACTTGCTTCAGCTTAGCTTTCCGCTTCAACGTGCTTCGATATGTTCGATTGTCGAGTTCTGTGCAGACTTCTTCTACCATATCAAAAAGACAATCCTCAACTTGCTCAGTTAATGTAGGCTGGAAAGTTCGGCGATAGATCTCATATTTTAAGCGATCTTGAAAATCATTCATTAACGAAATGCGATATTGTTGTTCATCATAGTCTTCACGATACTCAAAGCCGTTTAAATCTTCACGAGGTGTCAGTTTCTCTAACATCATAAGTTTTTCCTTCCAGATCTCTTCCATATCACCCTGAATAAATGGATCAATAAAGGTTTTAACATCTCTGTCCCTCGGCGATTCCAACAGTTCCATTGCTGACGATTTTCTTCTACTGCGGACAGAATGAGAGCTTTTTGAGCTTCTTGCCGTTGAGATATAGCTCCGATCATCTCCCTCCTCGTCATCCCTCCCTTCTCTCTCCAGCTCACTTCTCTTCCAGACAGTCTCTTTGATCGACTCCAATTTGTACACTCGAGGATCTCGCATGAACCCCTTTAAAATCTTCTCATAAGAACTTCGAGCTTCGGCATATAGCAACTCATCAGTCATTCTCCATTTTGTTGAAAGCTTTGAAGGTTTGGCTAATGTCAGGGGAGGGATTTCAATTTTATAAATGTTTTTCTGAACCGCTGTCAACTGATTCTTTACATCTCCAGTTAACTCAAATTTTAGAAGTGCCTGCCTTTTCGTTTTGCGGTCATCTTCCTTTGGAAAAACCTTATCAGATTCGCTTGTAACGATAGGATCATCTGGATTGTCATCAATCATTTCGCATCTATCTGGCAAAAGTTTGTAACTGGCAAGCATTAAGGAAATGCCCATTTTGAATTAATTAATTCCATAAGAACGAATTTTTGGAATTCTGTAAATTCGTATTTCCGAACCGTTTAAAGGAATTCCTTAATGGGTATTTGTGGTTTGTGGTTGGCGAGCGATTCACTCAATTAACCAATTAATAAATAAGTAATAATCATGTCTGACGTGACCGTAATTGATGGAAAGGGCCACTTATTAGGTCGTTTAGCCTCTATCGTGGCTAAGCAATTATTAGCAGGCAAGAAAATCGTCGTTGTCCGCACTGAGCAAATCCTCATCTCTGGATCATGTAAGTTGTTATTCCAAGACTCTCTTCGAGCCTATTATTATCAATCAATTCCTGTTCTTACTGTGAATATTTGATGTTATATCTCCTTAGTGACCAGAAATAAGGTCAAGTATGCTCAATTCGTCCAGAAGAGAACCAACACCAACCCAAAGAGAGGTCCTATCCACTTCAGATCTCCTGCAAGAATATTCTGGAGAACAGTAAGTGACATGAAAGAAATCATTTTGTTTGTTGTTATTATGCGAATCTTTCTATTCCTTTAGTTACGCGGTATGCTTCCACACAAGACCGTCCGCGGTCAATTGGCTATCGGCAGATTAGCCGTCTTCGAGGGTATTCCTGAGCCATATGATAAGAAGAAGCGTGTCGTTGTTCCAGCTGCCCTTAAGGTTCTTCGCTTAAGAGCTGATCGCAACTACACTGTCCTTGGAGATTTATCCAGAGAGGTTGGATGGGGATACACTGAATTGGTTGCTGGTCTTGAGGCTCAACGAAAAGTCAAGGAACAGGCTCACTACGCCCAGAAGAAGGCTGCTGCTGTCCTCAGAAGCAAGGCCGAGAAGGAGGCTGACTTATCTGCTGTTGCTCCAGTCCTCGCTAGCCTTGGTTATTAAATTATCTTACAGATAAAGGCGATGAATAAATAAAAGCTTTCCTGCATAAAATAGTCGCCGGCTCCAACTTCCCTCTACGTTCCTGTAAAATAACATGATTATCACAATACACTTCTATGAATGCGTCGATGTAAACTAGCTAGTTTATGTAAGTTCTTTGACGCACAAAAGAATGCATGTACCAAAAAGCGCTTTTCTTGAAGTGCGATTTTACTTAGCTTTGAATTTGAATAATATCATGCCCAACTTCTCCAATCTCCAGCATTCGCTTCATCACATCGACAAACTTCCAAATGAGTTAGAGATAGAATGGGACTTACATCCCGTGGGAAAGGTCTTGTGTGTTGCCTTCGATCGATTGGGAAGGTATTGTGCAATCGTCAGTGATCGCCAACGCGTGGTTCTGTGCAGTGTTGATTCTATTCTTCTTCCACAGCTCACTTTACCTTTACCTCCGCTCATTAAGCAGCAAGGGTATAATGTTTCATTTTTATCTTGGTCATACGATGCATGTTATTTGATTAGCAACTTCCACAAAAAGTCAACAGGAAAGCGAAAAATTAAGGATAATTCAAGCGAGAACTTGCCGGTTTTCTCTTCTATCATGTATATTTGGGATATAGAAAAACGAGAACTATTACAAGAGATAGAAATTCCTTTTCTTCTGAAGTTAGGCATTCCATTGCCTCCTCCTGATAACACTCATCAACACAGTTTACTGCTTAATGTTTCTCGCGATGGGTACCATCAATTTATGTTCTACACACTTGAAAGTGGGTATTTTCAACAAATCGATGAATCTTTCTCCAGTGGCGAGTTATCTTTTAGTTTATCTAACGTGAGATATTCCAGTGACGCAACCTCAAATTCCAGTGATATTCCCTCGATTCAAAGCTTTGATGTGAAGTCAAAGTTCAAAGATGCGAAAGATGGAACAAATCGATTATCTCCGTTATTTACTTGCTTCCCCTCCCTCGTCCAATCTTACGGTAAATCCCCGTTATGCAACTGGTTTCTGTTCTATGAAAGTAATACTAGCTCCATTCCAATTTCCAAACTGTCGGTCTTCCAATTCAATTATTCTGAAGTGAATGACTCTGAAAGTTCTACTTTGAAAGCTAATTTTCACCAAAGTCTTCTTCTCACCTTACCAGAAGATCTCACAAGATCAGGGAAGCACCGAACACTCCAAAATATCGTCTTCTGCAGTAATTATGATTATTTCTTTATTGAATTTGCAAGCGTTGGAATTTCTTTGTATTCTTTTCATGAGCAGGAAGAAGACTCTTCCGATCAAACTCATTCTAAAATATTCATTCAAAAATTGATTGATTACACGTATGACTCCAAGGTTTATCATTACTACGGGATCCATTTTGTAAATTGTGATCTTACATCTCGCGATAAGCGATATCAGATACACGGAGAGGCAGAATCGCGAAGCGAAGCCATAATAAAGGGCGAAAGACAGCAAGATCTACTAATAATGAATGCCTTCCACAAGATTCGAAATCATTCAGAGCTTCTTGTGTGGGACTATGTTAAAGATAATGAACTCTTCAAACAAGACAATTTTTTACAAGAAAATGAACAAATTAACCCTTGGAATCCCAAATATTCTATTTCCACTCACCCTTTCCAGCAACTATTTTCCACATCATTTGTGCAGCCTTTACCTCCCTCAACAGCCTCCAGTAAAAGAAATTACCCGTTGCTTTTCGGTCTCGATCCTTCACAAAAACTCTGGTCGTGTTCCTTACTCGTTCAATCTGACTTTGCGGGAACAGCTTTTCCGATTGGTTACAAGATCATCCACCAAGTTACGACATATGTCGAGAAGGAAGATGAATTAGACTATATCACTCCTTCGAAGAAGAAATTGAATCAAAATAATGAGAACGAACTGATTTCATCAGAGAGAATTGAAGTAAGTAATTCGTAACTTATCCGATAACGTATCTTATTTTAAAATATTTGATAGAAATCTATTTCAATTGATTTTGAAACATCAACAGTAACACCTCTGAAGAATTATTTGAGAGCACTGCCTTTTGATATTTCTTCATTTCTATTTGAGGAAAGCTTGAGCAGTCAACCTATATTGCAAGCTTCCCAATTAATGGCTGAAGATTTCATGGATGAAGAGGATGAAGAAGTAGAGGAGGGTGATGAGAATGTCGCACCAACGGAGAAATCATCTGTTTATGGGGAGACAGAAGGCACTACCATATCTGAGGGAGACGATGCCCAACAGAAAAAGAAAAAGAAGAGATCAATCTTTCCTACTGCTCTTGATTATTATCTCCCTGTCCCTAATCGAGTTGCAACTGGTGATTTCATCAATAAACTGAATAGAGAGAAACAGGCTGCAGCCTATATTCATGATTTAAATCAAAATACAGATTATTTACGACAAAAGCAGACACAATTGTATCAAGAGGCGTTAAAGAATATGATTCGTGCTACTTTATTAGGGATAAGAAGGAAAGGTATTGCACAAGAGAGACGAGCATTAAGGAGGCAAAATAAAGAACTGATGTTACAAAATCTCTTACAAGATTATGATGTCTCGATGAAGAAAGTTGAGGAAGAGAAACAGCTTCGTAGTGAAGTTGGTCAATGTATCTTCGACATGATAGTACGATGTGAGAAGAGAATTCGTCATGAAAGGAAGAAAAGGGAAGCAGAGGAGCGATTTGCAGCACTTAATCAAGAGCAAGAAGAACTTGCTGGTGCGGTCGAAATGAAGGAATCCGAGGAAAATATCGATGAAGGTGAGCAGACAATGGATGTAGATGAAGTCGATGAGGTAGATGAGGTAGATGAGGTAGATGCTAGCATTGGAGATGATATCGTCGCAATATGTTCTGATACCTTGAATTCGATAGTAGATAGGATTTTAGTGCAAGATTTAACTTCATGTTAGTTCTAAGTTCTAAGTTCTCAGATAAAATTTGCGGAGACGGATCGTCTACTAGAAAGTCGATCGTTTTAATCGTATTTTCTCCTAAGAAATGATAATAAAAGCAACAATTCAGTGAATACTAAAGAAATGAGCTAATACGATTGATTCTTATAATATTGTTGCATTAAAATATGCAGAAAAGTTCTTAAAAGAATTAGATCATAAACCATTTGATCAAGCATATCTCAAACATTTCTATGAAGTGAATCAATTTCATGGGAAGTTTCTTGACTTAGGATGTGGTCCAGGACAAACGACAAAGTTTCTTTATGATTGTGGATGTAGAAATTTAACAGGTATTGATTTATCATCAGGTATGATTGAAATTGCTCAAAAGGAATTCCCTCAAATTGAATTTCTTGTTGGTGATATTCTCTCATTACCCTATGATGACTGTGGCATTGGATCGATTATTGCTTTTTATTCTATTGTTAATTTCACATTAGAACAAGTTGAAAAAGCCTTTCAGGAGATTTATCGTGTATTAAAAGCTAATGGACAGTTCTTCTTCTCTTTCCATATCCCGCCAAAGCACAAGAACAACAACAACCACCAGCACTCAGCACCCATGAAAGCAATCAAAGCAATGAAATTCATTTAGAGGAGTTCTTAGAAGAGAAAGTTGATATGTTATTTTATTTCTTTGAGATGAATACAATTATAAAATTATTGCAAAGTTTACATTTTACGATTATTGATGTTATTATAAGATATCCTTATCCACAAGAACATCCAACACAACGAGCTTATATCATTGCACAGAAGAGTCAACCTACAAAATAAAAAAACAGCCATTTCTTTCTTGGTTAGTAAAGAGATGAGGGAGGGCGAGAGACTGTGTGAGAGTGTGAGGGAGTGAGGTGCAGTGTATGTGAGAGGGATTAGAAGTGTGTTGTTGCTAAGATATCTTTGATTGATTGATCCCATTGTTCTCTTGAATAAATGATTAAACCAGTCTTTTCATCACGTTCTAGAGTAACTTTCCCTGATAAAGTAACAATAGGTTGTAAGATAGGGAAGTTAAAGGCTAAATCTTCTTTGAATTGGAATCTGATGAAGCGAGGGTTCTCACCATCTATTATGACAGGTGATGTCAGATCAACATGACTTTTCTTCGCATTGAATAAAGCCTTTGTTCCTTTCACATATTGTTCTAATGGATAAATATCAATCTCATCTTGAAAGCGACACGATTCATCGTAGATGTCTCTAGTGAAGTCAGCAGTGTTCAATGCTTGTCTTTCAGTGATATCCGCCTCTATGATCGCAGTGATCTCTCGATCTGCTAAATTTAACTGTTTAGCATATATTGGTGATAATGCTATGGTGGATGAAAGAAGGGACATCGCAATGGATCGAGTTAATACAGGAAGATTTTTCTTCAATGTTGATAAAACATCCTTTCCTTCTTCAGAGGATGCAACGTGATGAAATTTGCGCAATTCTTTCGAAAATAATATTAATGGGAATGATTTGACGAATAAATTCAGTAAAACAAGAGAGAATAGAGAAAGAATAAGTCTCATTCTAATCTTCTCTTAATTAAACAACAACTCATTAACTCTTGATTCGTAAGACTTTAACTCACACCGGCACTACGGTATATGTCCGAGCTTCCGGCTTACCTGAAGCGTTTCGTCTTCCCCGCACACTTTCTATAACAATCAATTAGACACAGCTTATTAGCTTATTAGCTTATTAGCTTATCAATTAAGAATGGAAAGGAAGCGATCTCCTTCGCCATCTCGTGGTACCATGGAAAAACCATTACCAGTTTATAGTGACTTTTCTCACATGTCAGCATCACAAGGTATCGGTGATATTCGATTCGTTGTAGGCCTCCGCGAAGCCAACAACTCCGATGCAATCTTAGCAAGAGTATTCCCTTTAACCAAAGTAATCCCAGTCGAAATTAAAGAGAAAAAACCTAAAAAGAAGCCCAAGAAGATCGAAGAGAAACCCTGTCAACGTCCTGACTGTGCAGCTCGAAAAGAAAAATTAAATGAATTAAAAGATGAAAATAAACTATTAAGAAATAAAGTCAAACTATTAGAAAGTAGAATTGAATCAACAAAAAATAAGATTGGTTTAACGGAGAAATCTATTATTATGGCAGAAGAGAAAAATGATAATTTAAATGGACAAATTGAAGAAGCGACGAATCGTATCTTATCAATAGAGAATGATGTAGAGAAAGCTGAATCTTTTAATCAAACATTAAGACGACAATTATTACAATTACAATCAGAGATTGAAGCGATTAATGTCCAAACTTCTGAACAAAATCGTCAATTACAAGAATTATTAGAAGATAAAACAGAGAGAAAGATTATCTTTGCGAATAAGCATAGTAGTAATAATAACCATAATAATAGTAAGTTTGCATCAGAGGTCTCAACATTGCGATTTCCTGGTGATGGAGATGATTCTGATTGATTTACTGGTGTATGTCTTAAAGTCTTTGTGAAATGTAATATATGTTGCATGTGACCGACCTTTGTTTTTTCTTGTGTTGTAATGTATTCTTTTCCTCTTCTCCTTCAATGTTTGAATGAATAGAAAGGTTAATCAACGAGAAAGAAAGGAGAGTGTAGTTTGTAAGTAGTCTTTTACTGACACGTGTCTTATAGATGTGTCTGAGGTGTGTAACAACATGAAACAAGCTATTCCTCAAGAGAGAGAAAGTAGTAACATATAAATAATAAGATATGATGTAAAGGACTATCTCAGTTATACGATGATCTCTGAACAATACTCTTTATAATCCAATCAATCCTCAATTTGCTCTGATCGAGGTAATTCTGTTGAACTATTGTCAGTAGACTTTCTCTGATTTCTTCGTTTGAAGTCAATTATCGCATTACACTTTTGTTCAAAGTTTCCTTGAAGTGAAATATCTTGATAGTTTTCCCGATTAGTTGAGTTATTCTGATCGTTAGAGATTGTGCCATTCACTGCATACTCTTTTATAGCTTCATATGATGCTCCTTGTTGCTTAAGTTTGATTAGCTGTGTCATCTTCTTATATTGTTTTATGTCATCTGCTTTTGACTTTGCGAGAAGAGAACTTCTCTTTACCCTCATCCAAACACCTGATTTTCCCTTGCCTCCAAACCAAAAGGGCAAATAGAAAGCACAAGCTTGAAAAATCACAGAAGACAACACAATAAGCAAGAAAACCTTCAAATTCATCATCTCGCTATTATTATTTTTGCTCTCGGTATCTCGTCGGTATATCGGTATATCGGTGGGTGGTCTACCGACACCCCGTTAGCACATTGCCAGAAATTTTGTTAATTTGAACTTTAGAGAGGTCCATCCTTTATCCATCCTTTATCTCATTCCACAGGACGAGATATTGATTTCTACACCTATCACACTCATCCTGGAAACTTAAAGGAAGATGGCTTTCAATGAACGATGGCTCCACTCGATTCAAAGAATCTGTCAAACGACAGTCAATCAAAGGATACCGATCATTCCTTCGATGTCTATGAATTTACATCTAAAAAAAGATCGTAAACATGCAGCAGTATTAATTCCATTATGTAATCGTAATAATATTGCATCATTAATCTTTACCAAGCGAACCGATAGAGTTGGAACTCATAAAGGACAAGTGAGTTATCCTGGTGGTCATTTAGATATCAATGAAACACCTATTGATGCAGCAATCCGTGAAACATATGAAGAATTAGGCAGTAAGATTGGTAATATTACAATATTAGGTGTTTGTCAGACGATTCCTGCGATTACAGGTACTTTAGTCACACCTGTTATCGGTTACCTTGACAGTGATATCGGTGACTTCGAACAATTTGAACCGAATGAAGATGAAGTTTCTGTTCTTTTCTCACGACCTATTGATCAATTAAATAGTGATTCATATCGTTCGTATGAGATGTTGCAGAGAGGTGGTGTGGAGTTTAAAGCTCCATCCTTCGGTGAGAAGGATGATGATTGTCGTATCTGGGGATTAACAGCAATCATCACAGACTCTGTTCTCAATAATGTGATTATTCCAACTCAGAAAGAACTTGAACAATATCAACAGAACTAAAGCAACAACAGCAGCACAATGGTTTAGGATGATAGAGTTAGGATAGAAAGGAATCATAGCGGGAAAGAGGGAGAGAGTAATATTCACGTTAATAATAGGGATATTATTTACAAAGAGTCTTTCTTTCGAATTTGCTCATGGTTTTTATATTTGATTTGTGTTTGTGTTGATTATATTTGTCTTTTTAAAGTATAAAAGAATTTTCTTTGTGTATTAAATGACGTCATTCCCACTCTCTTATGCATCTACTGTGATCGGGAATGGGCTATACTGAATCTCCTCTGCCTTAGGATAGAGGTAGAAGGTTGAGACGCTTTGATCACGGATCGATGAAAGAGAGACCCAACGAAGATCAATGGAGATGACGTCAGTCTCTTTAATTGTCGTGGTAACCTTCCCTATAATAACAATCTCATAAGCCGAGAACTGAGTCAGAGGGAGAGTTCTTGTGATCTGTTCACTGCTATCATAGATTAATTCATGATCGAGGAAGATCGTCACATTCATATTGACTGCATTGGCGTAGATCTGATAGAAGGAATCAGTGCGAGGAGCGACCAGATATCCCTGCCATCGGATACTTTGACCTAGTTTCCTCAATAATAAAGGCGCAGAGGAGATTCTTTCATCTTGTTGAGTGTTATCCACAATATCATCGATAGGAAGGAGATAACCATTCATCCAAGTGAAAGAGATTTTTGCATCTAATCGTTCATAGACAGGACCATCCATCTGCTTTAACGAAGGTAAATTTAACCCTTGCCAGGCATTTGTCGCTCCATCCATCGAATTATAATAATATCCTATTAATCCCTCTCCTCCAGGATGTCTAGGAGGTAAGAACAACGATTGATTATAACCTTGAAGTAATCGAATAACAAGTTTATGTTGACGAGCAAAAGTAGTCTTATAACTCACAATATAACGACCATTCTGAGTATCCGTATATGTTGGAACTACAGTCAAAGCAGTGCCTGTTGATGAACCAACGGATACCTTTGAATTAGTAAAATTGGCATCACCATAAACTCGAATAAAGAAACGATTCCCACCAAGTAAAATCTTATTAATGAAAGTATCATATAACTGTATCTCAAAGTTGACTAATTGATTGGTATAAGCTTGTCGAATACCGACACCACGGCATACTGCTTTACTTGCATCAGGGATGACAGGATTTATAATAATATGATATGGCGATGAGATTAATGGTGTATAAGTTGTACCATTATCAAGACTGATTCTTGTATCAATTAAGTAATTCCCTGCTCTATTAATCTGATAGATGTACGAGATATTCCAATCAGATGCTCGTTGTAATGTGACGAGATCAGGGTTAATAAGTTTATTTGTTAATGCATTGGTAAAGATAATCTGTAATAAAGGAATTTTAATTATTTGACCTTGGTTATCATAAGTTAGGGTGGAATTAGGTCCTTTATGAATGAAGTAATTCGTCGGGTTGTTAAATACATCACGATAAAGAATGGTAAAGGAGGTTGTTTGCGCAGCATTTGCTCCAATAAGACCGTTGCCAATAGCGATGGTTCGAGTAGGGTCAAGTGGCGCGGGATCAATCGTGAGAAGGAAAGGAGATCCTGCAATGAGTAGAGGTTGTAGTGCTCGTATTTCTTGATTAATACCAATCGCAGGATTTGGCGCACAGCATCCAACACTGACGTACATGCGGAAGACCCCGGATTGTGTTGGATAGTATTGAATGAGATAAGTCGAGTTTCCATAGTCCGTCACCTTGCCTCTAAACGCAACACCATTAGGGCCAACAGCTACCATGGAAGGACGATCACTTCCATGTTGGACAAGGTTGTTAAAGATGTCACGAGCATAGACGAGGAAGGACTGCGCTTCATGTACTTTCGCATACGTTAAGGATTTACCCCAAGCAGTAGAGCACGATGGACATAAAGTAGTTGGATGAATGGTGAGGTTATAATGAGAGATGTTACGCCAATGACTGAATGCCGACGGAGGAATTAACGCTTTTTTCGTACTTACACTCTCCCAGTATATCTCAAGGAAAGCATCACCTGTAAAGTGTTGATATTCTAATAAGAATTCTCGATATAATGTATCTGTAAAGAGAAAAAGGCCAGTAAGAGTACTGTCACTGGATAAAGGAGCGGAAGAATTAATCACTAGTTCACCACGATAAGATTGATTAGTTTCAACACCAATACCACCAATCCAGAGATTCACAGAACTATCACTATCTTTAATAATAGTAAACTTGTATAATTCAGGTGAAGGAGGAGTAATCATTCCTTTCCATCTTGCACTCCAATAATGTTCTCTAAATCGATATCTTAAACCTGACGTTGTTAGATTAGTAATATTAAAACGATTACTTTGAGCATATGGGAAATAATTGGCAATACCTCGCGTTGCATTTACTACAATCATTGATTCTTTGCGCGAGAAATATCGATCATAATACGTCGAGTATCGTCCTAAATCACCTTTCTTAGACATAAGTCCACCAACATCACCAGTCCAACTAATAGAGCTCCCATCATTCACTGGTTGATCTAAAAGAATTTCATCAATGTAACTCTCTTCATTTAAATTACGATCATTGAAACGATTGTAAAGATAACCAAATTCTGTATCATTGAAATAAGTTGCATTTAATCCATCTTCAGCAAAAGCTAATCGAATGACATATTCTCCTGTTATGTTAATCTTATAATCGATCTGATAAGAACCATTACGATAATCAATTATTTGGTTCGAATAAAAATTAGGATAATGCGAATGAAACCCTTCGTAATGATATTGATTCGGTAAACCAAGGGTTGTACGATTCGTATAATTGGCAAACGGTTGGACGGTTCCCCAGTCGCCAGCAACACCAAACAAAGCGCATTCAAGTTTCCCACCACCTGTGATTAATTTATTGTTGAAATAATCTCTCGATTGTAGATAAATTGAAGCGGTTTTTCCAGCTTCATTATCGTATAAAGTGCCTGAAACGTCAGTATTTTCCGCTTTTAATTCTGATGGGTAAATAATCGCATGGAAGGGAGAATTTGATAGTTTCCTTAAACTACTCAAAGAAAATGGCAAGGACGTTAATCTTCTACCACCTGCTAAACCCGAAGCTACTAAAGAACTGTAAGTCTCACCAGGTACAAGATAGACATCAATCTGTATCGGACCAGTATAAAGTGGGGTAAATTGACCAAAGTAATATCCTGCTAATGTATCATTAGGATCACAAATAGGATGATTCTGATCACGAGGATATGGGCAAGGTCGAGTAAATCCAGTAATACTATTACTACCACTAACAACAAAATAAAACACATCATCATAATTCGTCTTTCTATTTCCTTGTAAATCAAAGGCATACACAGTAAAGTACGAAATCTTTCCAGTAATTCCTGTAATTAAGCCATCACCAATAGCATAGGAAAAACTAGCATTTGTAATGCCCACCGCCGTTGGGATGAGATAAGGACTACCAAAGATTTGCTTACCATTGATCATAATCGATAAAATATTCGTTCCTGATAGTATTGGGATGTATTGAAGGAGATAAGACCCATTTTGATAGTTCCAAACAATTGTTTTAGCTTGTGGAGTTTTATCCAATCTTAAAGAAACGTTCGGAGAGAGATAGTTATCTCGTAAAACATTATCGTAATGATCTCTTACAGTTAACATAAACGTTGAAGTTACGGACACTGTAGCTGATAATAAACCATCTCCCTCCACCGTAGAAGTTATTAAACTCGCTGACGTATGACGAACCTGTAGTTTATATGGTGACTGAGAAATATACTGTCCTAAGAAGCTTCCTTTGCCCATCGCCTGTAGGATGGAAACAGATTTATCTAAAATCCGGTAAGGTTGATTGGAAATCCCTCTTCCTTTTAAAAGAAGATGAATTTCATACACACCAGCAATAATTGGACAAATGCGGACAGAATAGTTACCATTGCCTTGATCCGATACAATACCATAACGCACGATCTCCATTTCACCAAAATCTGACTGTATTTCGTTCGTAATTGATGATGTAGGAGCTAAAGATGGTTGAAAGGTGGGAGATCTCGTAGGAGAAGGCTGTTTCCCTTCCTGGAGTCGATAATAGTCTACGCGATAAGCATAAACCTACAAAATAAAGATAAGAGAACTGTCAGTTTAAATAGATAGGACAATCAGTACCTCAATATTATCACCTCCTTGCAAGCGAAGATTCCTCGAGTTATCTCGCATAACAATAGTAAAGTTCGCACACGATCCAGCATCCAGATAAAGGGGAGTAGGTAATCCAACAACATCGGATAAAGGACCACTTGACTGATCCGGCGTTACTTGTACCTCAAAAGGCGATCCAACCACATCGTACGCCGTTGAATCAGGTGTGGCTTTGTACTGAATGTACAGATCGTAGGTTCCTGCTCTAATTGGGGTATATTCTCCATCAAAACAGTGAGTATCTTCATTATACGTAAGAATAGGGGTGATAGTCTCAGCTCCGATGCCATGATAACCATCTTCATTTATCAAAGTTAGAAACGCAGAAAAAAGTTGAGTTTTAAGATAAAATTCATCACCATCATCGCGTAGATTGCCATAAATATCTCGCGGACAGACGGTAAAATAGCTTGTATGACGAGCAACAGCTTCGTATAAGCCGTCTCCTGTGCATTCAGTCATAGCAGCATAAGTCTCTGAAGAGTTGACATGAATCAAGACAGGACTTGATTGAATCTCAAATAAAGAATAATAATTATCATAAGGAATAACATTATATGTAGCATGATTCGGTAATTTCCACAACAATACGGCGTATGCATCATTATTTAGTTCACGATACTCGAGGACAATCTCGTATAATCTACCGCCTTGCAAATAAATTGGGAATGACGGTTCCAAGTAGGCCAACCGTTCATGAAAGTGATCAAGTAACAGTTGCCCATTCACCCATAGTCGAGCATGATCATCAGCTTTCACTTGGAAATAATAGAGGCCCGAGGAGGCCCGAGGAGTTAAAAGGGCACCAGACCATCGAATGGATATGTAATCAGATCCTCGCGGCATCAACCTACCAGTACCCCAAGTAAAGTTTACATTAGCGTCTAAACGAGTCAAAGCAAGTCGTTCAAAGAAGGAATCGTAGTAGTACTGTCCTTTGATCGTTTGAGGGAAGGCATGATAAAGTCGTAATTGATAAGTGCCTTGCTGTTCAATACCTGGACATTTAACTATATAACTTCCGTTTCCAAGATCAGTTTGATTACAAAAGATTCGATCAGTATTTCTCTGATAACCAAAAGAAGGATCTAAACCAGTCCAAGAATTTAAATCGTTCTCAAGTATTGAGACAAAATAATCACCGCCCGTTGTCATTTTATCTCCAGTGGCGGAGTATCCATGAATCATCAAGGCATAACCTTGCATAGCCCGTGTTGTTAATGCGGTGACGTTAGGGACGGTAAGAGTTGCTGCAAGTTTATCCCGGTCATCATCGAGGATAGTAACATTAGTTCGGAACTGAGCTCCCACACTGCCACCGCCATTCGGAGTTTCTAACACAACTTGAAACACTTCATCTTCTTCAGGTATATTATCATCTAAGATTGTAATGAGAAACGATCGCTCAACTACTCCATCAGTAAACTCCAGCACTTGGTTTGTGGTGTAATGCGCAGTTGGTACGACATCACTATCATTCGTTGTGTAATGCTGAATATAGTAGCTAATAGAGACATTTCCATACCCTCCACCAGTTCTTTGCACAGACATTCGAATAAATTTTGCAGTCTCCGCAATGGCATAATTAGGGTAGCGAAAGCTAAATACTCCGTAATGACCACATACGATGTGACTAACTGTATATGAAGAACAATCCCACGAAGAGTCATTTCTCAGCCCTTGACTACAAGTCACGCTACTTTCTTTTAATGGTTGATCAGCTGTTGTTACGACGACATAATTCTCAGCTTCAGCAAAACTTTCGGGGGATTTGGTGCCAAATGGAAGTGTTATAGAGAACTCTCTGGTCACTTCCTCAGCTGGTAATTGAGGGTCTAACAACGGAAGTGATAGAATAAATATTGAAACATAAGAGATCATTTAATTGAGCTTACCTGATTTGCGATAACCAGATCGTCGAACTGAGGTTAGAACGGAGTCAGCACAGGTAGTGCATCCTTGCTCCTTGATACAACCAGCACATCGAGGGTCAAAATCATAGCACGAACTACACACTTTTGATGAATTTCCGGTTAGATAGTAACCACCTTCGCATTGTAAGCATTGCTCTGCGGTACAAGAGATACAAAGAGTATCATGAATAGAGCAGAGAAGAGTCTGACAATACTCTCCTTGACGATGAGGCAAACAAGAACATGTTCCATTATTATAGTTGCATGTACCAGCACCTGAACAATCATTTTTACATAATTTCTTTGGATAACAATGAGGTCCAATCTTAAAATGAGTAATTGTACATTCAGTACAATCAATTCCTTGGTAACCAATATTACAGAAACAAGTACCAGAACGACGATCACAATAACCAAACTCTCTAGCTGAACAATAATAATTACCATCAGAGAAAGGACCAACCATATTTGGACAAGATTGTCGTGCTGAAACACCTTCATATAATAATTCTTGATCTGCGGTATAGAAAGCTCCTTCATTGATTCTTTCACGACCAAAATTAGTTGAATCGCCATAATAACCAACAAAACCAGCATCAAAGGGTGCAGGATAAGTACCATTGGGTTGTTGAGTAGCTAAATTTAAAATACGAAATGCATCAACAATGAACAGATGATGACAAATGAGAAGCACAACAACAAATTGCCACCACTCCATATTCCAATTCTAATTATAATAGCAAAACACTACAATAAAAAACAACTTATTTCTTCACTTCACTCACTTCTCTAAAACCAAGAACCTCTAATAATATCAAACAGAGAGTGTTTATATTGTAATAGATCAAATTATGAGGGAAAAGGTTGATGAAAATCGAGACTTCTCACAAAGAAGACACAGTTGATATGACAGTTTCTCTCTCGTTAGAGTGCAGTGCTTGTTGTTAGCGAAGTCATTCCATCATTTACTACAGAAAGGATAAGCAAAGAGAATGTGGACAACAGAAGTGAATGATATTAAAATTCTTGAAAACTTTGTTTCATTAATTGATAAAGATCAAGCTCCAACAAAGGGAGATTTTTCGAAAGATTATAATTCGTTTTGTGAAGGGAACGGAATTATTCGATGCCCTTATATTACCTCTTATCTCGTTGATGGGGATAATAACAAAGAAGGAATACGAATAGCGAATGGTATTATTGATTTACCTAGTTGGAGAGCATTTTTACTCGCTTTAGTGACAGCAGGATCAAAAATATTCGAAGTTCAGATACATTCTTGCTCTCTTTCTCCAGCTCATTTACAAGATCTAGGCAAAGCTCTTAGCAAACACGGTCTTGCAAAATCACTTAAAATACAATATTCGGAGCTGTTTCAGTCATCTGATGACCCTGCTACAGTAGTTTCAAGCATCAAATCAATATTCAGTGAAGCTACTAACCTCGAATACATTTCACTTAAAAACAATCAACTGACCGATGACATCATAAAAGGGTTTGCGCCCGCTCTAACTGAAAATTATCGTCTTACAACAGTGAATCTATCCCAAAACAATCTTTCAGATGACGCAGCAACAGCTGTTTTACAGGCAGTGAAATTCAACCCAAACTATCGTATTATTATCCTCTCAGATAATGCAATCAGTGGAAGTGGAGTTTTTAATGCAGTTCTTACTCAATATATTGGTGCATTGAACACACCGAATGAAGACGCTGCGATCAAGGCGAATACAAAGTCACTGAATGATCGTAACAAAGCCGTGAAAGATTTAAACAAAAAGAGAAAGAAAGCAAATCTTCTTGAGTTCAATGAATTCCCTGCTTTCCCAGAGTTTACTAAGGCGTATGAAGGGAAAACACAGTATTTTGCGAATAGAATGTTGGAATATTTAGATCTCACAGGAAATCCTCTCGAAGCCGCAGAACTCGTAAACCTCTCCAATGGAGTCTCTAATCTACCCGCTAATACTTTACCTGATGTAAAGATTAAAGTTCTTCTTAACCCAATAGATGCAGATGAAGCGAGTGTCGACAAAATTCGTAGTTTTACTGAATTTCTTTAAAACTCTTCATTGCTCATATATATTTGTTCGTGTATGTGTGTTATTTAAACTTTTTGTGTACATGTGTAGGATTTTGATTTATGTAAACTCAGAAGCCATGTTGGGTATTTCCTTCTTTCATATTTGCTTGTGAATGTTGCTTAAAGTTAACAAATTCGAGTCAGATGTAATGTGGGGTTTGTGAAGTTTTCTGGTAGAGTGTAAATTTATAAAAATGGCAGAAGTGGGCAGGCGGGCCAGAGGCTTGCAAGAATTAATTGGTTTTGACGGAGTATTGCACATTACAAGGTAATTCTTCCAAAGCATTAGCAGAATGAGCAAAGTGAATAAGGCATTGAAGAGAAAGAAGAGTGCTTCCAATGAGGAAGTGCCAGTAAAGGCGAAGGCTGTTCCAGTCCATCAAGAAGTTGATGAAGATGAACCAGAAGAATTCGAGGACTATGACGAAGAGGAGGTTAGAAGACAACAGAAGAGAGCTAAAATGCCAAAGAAGATGCAAGAAAAAGATGATAGCGATGATGAAGATGATGAACCAAGAAGAAAGAAGTCAGCAATCACTTCATTCACCTCTTCCCCAGCAACAACAGAGAGCGCTGTTGATTTCTCTTATACAAATAAACAACGTGTGTTAGTTGTATCATCTCGTGGTATTACTGCTAGATTTCGTCATTTATTAGAAGATTTTAAGCTTCTTATTCCTCATCACAAGAAAGATAATAAATTAGACTGTAAAAATGATATTCAAGTTATTAATGAAATCGCTGAAATGAAAAGCTGTAATCAAATATTATACCTTGAAACACGTAAACATCAAGATTTATATATGTATCTTGGTAAAACACCGAATGGTCCATCCGTAAAGTTTCAAGTTGTCAATGTTCATACTATGGATGAGTTAAAGCTAACTGGTAACTGTATGTTAGGTTCAAGACCTCTATTAAGTTTTGATTCTGCATTTGATCGTTCACCACATTTAGAATTAATGAAATTATTATTACGTGATACTTTTGGTACGCCATTAGGCCATCCAAAGTCGAAACCATTTGTTGATCGTGTGATGAGTTTTAATATCGTTAAGAACAATATATGTAAGTTCATTCGACTGTTACCTTTTGATCTTTTTTCTTATTCTATTTTTATCATCATAGGGGTTCGAAACTATCAGATTGTGGATAGTGCTGAGAATAGAAAGGATAAAAAAGATCCTCAACTAGTTGAGATTGGTCCTCGTTTTGTTCTGATTCCTATTCGAATCTTCTTAGGATCCTTAGGAGGTCCAACTCTTTATCAGAATCAAGCCTTTGTTTCACCAAACTTGGAGAGATCATACAGATTCAAGGAGAAGGGAGATCGCTATGTTGGAAGAGTGACACAGACAAAGCAGAGAAGAGACTTTGTGGAGAATAATAAGATCCCTGCTGATGAATTATCAAGCAGAAAAGTATTCGGAGGAAACAACCTTGATGATGACGATTATGAGGAAAACGACGACAATAACGATGACGATGAGGAAAACTAATTTCTTAGATAAAATAAAAATCAATCAGAGAAAGCTGTAGCCTTGGGAATACATTTATTATGTAAATTTTTCATGAATTCAATCTTTTTATACCTTTTTCTGAAGTTTATTTGATTTCAAAATATCTATTTACAAATTATTTATTTAGGAAAGAGGAAGGAAAGCAGGCAATGAGCAGATCACTCAGAGACTTCCACTGTCTTTGGTACGGCTCTTTTCATTAAGCCCAGATATTGCGGACTTCGAGACCATTTCACTAGCTCTACTGCACGCAGAAGTGGTATGGGATGAGTTGCGACTTGCTCGGAGGCGAGAAGATAAAGATTCCCGGTCAAAGACTTTCTCTCACTTTCTAATTCCTTTGCTTGATCAAGAAAAGCATCGACATTCATCTCTTTAGAGAAGTTATTCTTTACTGAACCTCCACAGAGCTTCATGAGTACAGATGCCACTACTTTATGATCACGAGCAACGAGTAGTGAAGCACGGTCACAACTATACTCCGCTGATCTCTGCCATAGATACAACAAATTGCGAATAGGTAGTAATGAACCAAGTACAGAATCACCCAGTTGAACCATGAGGGAGATAATTGTAACCCAGATTCCATGCTCACACTTCAGATGACCTAGTTCATGCCCGAGCACTGCCATCACCTCCTTCTCATTCATAAGATCCAAAAGACCAGTATGAACAACAATAAAAGGTCTTTTACCTTGAAAAGCTAAAGTATATGCATTAGGTATGGGGTTTTGTTTCACGTAGACATCTGGGATGGTCTTCATGTCGAGGATGGCACAAGCCTCTTTTAACCGCTCATACAGCCTCGGCATTTGCTTTGGGCCTACTAAGATAGCAGAAGACAAATTTTCAACTACTAGAGCTGATTCTATAGTCTTGAAGAGGTTTCGAGCAATGGCTTGAATGAATGGGATTCTGGAGAGAAGTTGGATTGCCTGTGTATCCAATTCATGTGAAAACATCTCACTTCGTAATCCAGGATACACGAACACAGGATTCGGAGGATTAAGGGATTCCTGAGCGGGGCTGGTCTTTGTTGGAGTCGCCACATCTTTTAAGGTCCTGACTCTGTCAAGTTGAAGTCGCCCAAATCGATACACAGAGCTTTGGCGAAAGCCATGACCAACATATAAAAGAAGAAAGACCATCGTCACCAAGCAAAGCCTTGCTGTCATAATTCCATAAAGAGTATGAAATGCCCTTCAATAACGATGTAATAATACTATTACTTCAATCAATATCAGTGATTCACTTCTCTCTTCTAATAAAAATCGGAATTTTACTGACTCATCACCGGAAAAACTGCGGTCTCCCGGCATATCGGGTAGATGAGAGTGGATATTGTAAAAGTGTGAAAAAACCTTCTATTGACGTGCAAATACAATTGAAGGAACTTGAAACAACTATATTACATATATTACATACGACAAAAAAACAACCTATACATAAGACAATTACGACTTCTACTTGTATCTCCTCCTCCTCCTCCTCCTCCTCCTCTTACTTCACTGTCATCATCATACTATTATTAACTTACTCTCGTATCCTTCTTACACAATCTTTCTCAATAAGATCTGTAAGGAATAGTTATTTAATCGGAAATAGATTATCATTTATTAGGCAAACACAGATACTTCAACAATCCTATCATCAAAGTCAAAGATATTCTTCTGTGAAAATGGGTGATTTAATTGATGGAACTGCTACAGCTGCAACGATTCGACTTGAGTTAAAGGAAAGAGTGAAAGAATTGCAAGAGACTTTAGGTGTTACTCCAGGTTTAGCTGTGATTCTTGTTGGTGAAAGAAGAGATTCTGCTACATATGTTCGATCTAAGAAGAAGGCTTGTGCTGAAGTTGGAATTGCCTCATTTGGATTTGATTATCCTGCAGATGTTACTGAGGCAGATTTAATCGCTAAAATCGATGAATTGAATGCTGGTAAGATACTTCTCCCTGGCTTACTCTTAGTATTACCTTCTGACGTATTTTTGTACAATAGATCCCAAGGTTGATGGAATCTTAGTCCAGCTCCCTCTACCAGCTCATATTAACGAGGCCAATGTCTTGCATCGCATCTCTCAGGAGAAGGATGTGGATGGTCTTCACCCACTTAATGTTGCTCAGTTGGCCAACACCAAGACTCATGCTCCTGGTCGCTCCACTTGGTCCTTTGATACAATCGATTATCATGTTTCTTGTACTCCTCAAGGCTGCATCGAGCTCTTAGATCGCTCTGGCGTGACAATTGAAGGAAAGGAAGCAGTGGTGTTAGGTAGATCGAACATCGTCGGAATTCCTGTCGCTCTCTTACTCATGCAACGCAATGCAACTGTCACAATCGCTCATTCTCGAACCAAGAACTTGGAAGAAGTTGTCCGACGAGCTGATATTGTCGTCGCTGCAGTAGGTCGTGCAGAGATGGTGAGAGGCTCATGGATTAAACCAGGAGCTGTTGTGATTGATGTTGGAATCAATTCCGTGGATGATCCTTCCGATAAGCGAGGTAAGGTTCTGAAGTGTTGATCTGATTGAATGATAATTAATTGGGTTTGACAGGATATCGTTTGGTTGGTGATGCAAATTTCGCCGAATGTCGTGAGAATGCCTCAAAGATCACTCCTGTACCAGGAGGTGTTGGACCAATGACAATTGCTATGCTATTGAGAAATACAGTCAATGGAGCTCGTAGAAAGGCTTTGCAAGCTCGTGGATTACCTAACCCACCTCATGAAGGAAAATAATCTACAAGTCAATTAGATAATTCTATAATTCACATGTCTTCATTGACCTTTTTCTCCATTCAGTTTAAACATGAAAATACTTGTAAATTAAATACCAAAACCTCTCCTAATCTGTTCAAGGAATAGTGTTCAAATGTTGTCATTCACATTTGGCGTTGGTTACGTTACATTGCCAGAGACTCTCATGTGATATATGCATCATTGGTAATCATTGATTTGTGTGATAAATAGCGTTAAAATATCAATATTATTAACTTTACTGAGGTTAACCATATAGCTGGCAAAAACAAAACAAATAGATAATCAATCATTTTTTTGAGAATGAGGAATTGAAATGAGATCCTTTCCAAGCAAATCAACTTTTAAAATTCTTTCTTTCATGATCTCGTGATTCTTTTTTCCTACCAATATGCTATTATATTACTAGTTCTTTGTCTTGATATGAGATGAATAACTCTACAATGATTCTCCAATATCGTTTATTCATGACAAAAGCATGTTTTACTCCTTAATAGTGACTTCTTGGAGTTTCTCATAGTTCTCAATGGATTTGAATAGTTCAGAAAAGTTGCCCTAACAAGTAAAGGCAATTAACAATACACAGAACAACTCGCAAGAACTTCGCTTACCTTGCCAAATCCTCCACAGCCAGCAGATTGCTCCTTCTTCTCACCGTGATCACCACGATCGCATCCGATTCTTTGAATGATCTCAATGAAACAAGTAGAACGATCACCAACAGGTTGAGTAAAGACTTGTAATAAAACTCCTTGATCATCCTTATCAGCTAATAATCCTAATGCTTCCAACTCCTTTAATTCAGCAGCTGATAAGGTATCCTTACCAATACGCTCAGGGACA
This sequence comes from Poterioochromonas sp. DS, assembly GCA_015145745.1. Classification (NCBI taxonomy): domain Eukaryota; class Synurophyceae; order Ochromonadales; family Ochromonadaceae; genus Poterioochromonas; species Poterioochromonas sp. DS. The sequence goes on from VKHI01000012.1 coordinate 34,921, forward strand.
CGAGCATAATAAGCAGGACCAGGTGCTGGCATGAAATCAAATCCACCATTAGCAGCACGACGCTTCATTTCACGCATGGTTAAGAAGATATCATTTGTTTTAATGGCAATGTGTTGAACACCTGAACCACCATTATGTTCTAAATAAGTTTGAATTTGTGATTTTCTTGGTGTACCAAATGTTGGTTCATTAACAGGCATTAAAATAAATTCATTATTACTTGCTAAAACCATAGAATTTAATCCACTATCAAGAGTACCAACATCTTCTGCAGTAAATTCAGAAAATTCATGGAAACCTGTCGCAGCCATTAAATAATCAACGGCTTCAAATAATTTTGGAACATTACTAACAATATGATCAATACGTTCTAATCCTAATGATTGATCAACTTGGTAAGTAAGAGGTTCATAGTTAGGAAGAGCAACCCCATCATAATCACCGCTTAACCAACGGATAACAGTGTCACCAAACAAGCGAATCTCAGAGATTACAGCAGATTTCTTTGTGTAGCGATCAGTCACAGTGTGTGGTGGTAAAACTCCGAGAGCACCATTAGCAGTGGCAACGTTGTAGGCTTCGGCAGCATCTGCCACACGAATAGTCACGGCTCTCACTGCCAAACCATGATCTATCATAATAATAGAAGCTTACAACGGTTAAAGACAACATGAGGTGAGAATCTTACCGACAACGAACTTGTTGAACTCGTCGTATTGGAAGGCAGGATGAGGCTCAGTAGAGCCAGATTTGTCAAGGTGACTGCTGTAAGGAGCAGTGAAGACAAAGGTCAATTCATTAGAATTGATAGCATAGCTGAGGTATTTCTTGTTTCCTGGAGTGAAGATTGAGAAGATTCATTTGCAAGATACTGATCGAATCTTACCAGTAGTCAAGTCAGACTTGGCGACTAAATTCATCCCCAAACCATACATGAAGCGCTTGTAAGCATTGGTAGCATCCTATCAAACCATATGAAGCAAAAAACTAGCAACTACAACTCAACTGTACTTACCAAGCACCAAAACTCAATATGATGGAATCTTTTCACATCAAACTTATCCGATCTTGGATTATGACGAACAAAGTTATCATGTCCAACAAGACGTCTCTCTCCATGGAAGTTGCTCATTTTGTTTTCTTTAGTAAAGATTCTATATAAGGGTATTATTGGTTTTGATTTATGATTTTTTGTCGATAACAATCTTATAAGATGATGGTGGTAATGAGAGTTCTCAGCTATAGAGGTTGTGTTCCTGTGTAGCTTCGATTTTCCATTCAACCTACTTGCTTGAACTTTCAAGAAACGCGATTTCGACAACAACAACTGCTGTAAAAGCGCTTATTTTATTCAAATCTTGTCTTCATTTTGGTATGGAGAGAGAATTCCATCTCGGATATGCTTGGTCGATCGTGGAAGTTACGCAATACTGTGAGTAATTCTCAATCGATTCGTCGATTGAGTTTTCAATTTAAGGCTCGTTATGGTCCTTTTGTGAATGGTAAAGAGGTTTTGGATGCTTCGAATGATTCCAAGTCAGTATATAAGTTACACACTCCTCATTCCAAGCAATACCTTTGTGAGGTTGAAAATGCATCAGAAGCTTTAACAAATCATGCTATTGAAGTAGCTCATGATGCATATTTAAGAGGAGTTTGGGCGAAAGCAGATGTAAAGCACAGGGCTAATGTCCTCAATAATATTGCTGCATTACTGAGACAAGATTTCGAACAACTGCTCTACTACGAAGTGTCTCAGACGGGTAGACCAATTAAAGAAATGAGAGCTCAGGTAATGAAAACTTCGTTTTTGTCTTACTGTGTTTAATATTGTTATAGCTTTCTCGCCTACCTGAGTGGTTCGAGTATTTCGCTGCTTTAATCAGAACACACGAGGGAACTTGTCCACCTTTTACTGGAAATTATTTAAATTATGTAAAGAGAGTACCGTTAGGAGTTTGTGGCTTGCTTACACCATGGAATCATCCTCTTTTAATCGCAGTAAAGAAACTTGCGCCAGCCCTTGCAACCGGGAATTCTGTTGTGTTGAAGCCGTCAGAACTTGCTCCAGTTTCAGTTATTGAGTTAGGAAAGCTTTGTTCCAAGGCTGGTATTCCTGATGGTGTATTGAATATCGTTCCAGGGTTTGGAGAACCAACAGGAAGAGCCATCTGCTCTCATCCTCTCATGCGTAAAGTTGATTTGACTGGAGGCACAACAACAGGCAGACAAGTTGGAAAGATTGCTGGAGAGAATTTGTGTAGTATTTTAACTGAGCTAGGTGGGAAAGCCCCTCTTTTAGTCTTTCCTGATGCTGATGTTGAACAAGCAATCAATGGAGCTGCTTTCGCTTCTTTCATCGCAAGTGGTCAAACTTGTATCATGGGAGCGAGATTGATTATCCATGAATCTATTTATGAGCATTTCATGGAAAAGCTTGCTGAAAAGGCCAGTAAAATTAAGATCGGCGATCCTTTTGATACAAATACTCAGATGGGTCCAGTGATCTCTGATAAATCTCGATCTCGAATCGGCTCAATGGTCACTGAGGCAGTGCAACAAGGAGCGAAGGTATTTTACGGCGCAAGTGTACCAAACTTGCCACAACCATTCCACGATGGTAACTATTATAATCCTACAGTACTTGGTGTAAATCCAACTATGAACATCTGGAGGGAGGAGGTGTTTGGTCCAGTCGTTGTTGGAGTTCCATTCAAAACCGAGAAAGAAGCTATTGCTTTGGCTAACGATTCACCATTTGGCCTAGCAGGTAAGAAGTTTGGCATAGTTTGTGGTGGTAAATAATCTCTGATTTTGTTTCTTGATAGCTGCTGTCTGGACTCGTGATATTTTCCGTGGTCATCGAGTTGCTGAAGAATTAGACGTAAGATATGAATTTTCTTCAATTATTACTCATTCATATTTATTGATATAGGTTGGAATTATTTGGATCAATGATCACCATCGTAACGATCCAAGCTCTCCTTGGGGAGGAACAAAGGATTCTGGGGTTGGGCGAGAGAATGGCAAGGATGCTCTCAATGAATATACTCAATCTCGCTCTGTTGTGGTACGAGTTGATGATTCAAAATTTGATTGGTTTGAGCAACCAAATGCTAGATATGGTTAAGATATAGACAGTAACAGCCAGGTTTGTCGAACTTAGTCAATTCCTCTTATTATGTTCGGCTATTTCAATTCTGTCTTTGCATTTGACTGAGTATGTATTTAAAATGTTAAATAAAAGAGGAATACTAACAGGTGTGCATGAATGTACGAACATAGCACTTCTAAAATTTATCCGATAAAAGCAGCTTTCGTTCCTGTCATCATCCCATACTCCATTAAACCACTCTTAAAAGAAGCATGCATTCTTGCAAGAGTTAATCCATCGCGGAAACACTTTAACCATAATCTTGGACGACTAAAAACAATCCATGGATCAAAAACCCCAACCCAGATTGAATGCAGCCAGCTGGTAATTGTGTTCTTTGTCCAGTCAGCTGTTTTAACAGATACCAAACGATTGGTATCTTCCATGATCTTCTTATAAGCGTTAATGGAGATAAAGAAAGGATGGGTCCATTCTGAATACAAAAAGTTTAACATTCTCTTTTCCTATCAAATATAAATGGTTAAGTCTGGAGTGTCGTTGGATTTCCAAAAGATGAATACCTCAGAGTTGAATGGCCTTTCAGTATCATCTCGTTGACACCAGGTAGCAACAACAATTTTACCTCCTGGTTTTAGTACTCTAGTCATTTCTTCAATATATTTCTTTTTATCAGGCATATGTTCACCACTCTCACATGCCCAAACTAAATCAAAGGTATTATCAGGAAACTTCATGTCTAAAGCGTCAGTGATTTGAAATTTCACATTTTCAATGCCTTGTTCCTTCGCTAAAGTTGTTCCACGATTCACTTGAACTGGAGAAAGCGTAATCCCAGTTACAGTTGCACTCGGACCAAATTTCTTTGCTAAGTATCTATTAATTTGAAAGAATAAAACAACATAACCAGAGCTAGAAACAATGTACTAACCGAGAAGTTCCTCCAATTCCACAACCAACATCAAGTACAGTGAAAGAACGATCTTTAGGAGCTTCAAAACCAGAAAACTTTAACATTTCATCAACAAAGTCATATTTGGCTTCAATGAAGTTCTTCTTTGGTGGTAGAACATCAATTGCTGGAATATCCGCATCTCTAAAAAAACCATTATAAATGTTTCATCAAAACAAATGCTCATAGAACTAACTTATAGTAGCCTAAATGAATATGCTCGCCCCAGTAGTATTCTAGGATTCCTTCCTACTTAGTGTTAGCAACATGTTCAGACGATGAGACAACAAAAGACCATACCGAAGACCATGCATCATATTCCTTTGCAACAGTATTTTTCTCTTTATTGTATGTTCTTGAAGGCGTCCACAATAGTTTATCAAACCAGCTAAACAAGATGGAATCAACAGAGGGTAAAGGGTAACTAAAAGAACTTACTAATAAGCCAAAGCTGCTAACCCAACCAGTAGTCCCACCTTTCCTTGCTGACTAATCGAACTCAACTCTATAACAGTGATAAGTTTTCGAGAGCAGTAACTTGAAACGATCTTACTCAGTCTTGTCAGTTCATGGTTAGACTTTTGATCATTCCTTAATTCCTTAGTGCTGAGTCGATTTAAAGAGTTGTGCTTCAACAGCAAGCTATTTACTCTTGCTATAGGAACAAAGGCTGTCGCAAGGACCGCACAAATCAGAAGAAAGCAGGCAAATCTGAGTCTAATTTGCAGCATTTTTAACTCAACGAAGAAGTCTTTTTCAAACGATCGACCATCGAACTGACGTTGTCGAACTCTTTCATAAAAACGGTCATTCCGCCCATGGCCCATGGCCCATCGCCCATCTCCCACGACTGATTTGCTTCCATGGCGGCCCGAGGCCGACCCAATCTGGTCGGTATGGGCCGACCAGGGCCGACCAGCTAAAAGTCGATCGTTATTCCAACCAAATACACCTTTTATTGATGCCCATTCAAGTGCGCAATCTTTCGTATCTTCTTTGTAATCTTTCCTTAAACATTTGAATTAAAATTCTTTTGTTTACCATTTCTTATATATTCTTCATATTTTAATTGCAATCATTTTCCAGTTCGCTTTTTCGAACTTTTCCTTTCTAACGACACTTTCTTTTGTAACTGCCTAAGACCTAAACCTTAACCTTAACCAACTATGAGCGCTGAAGATCTAGATTTGTATGGTAAAATGATTAGGTAGGATATGTATTGATATTTACGAAGTTTTTTACTGACTTGATGCAATAGAATTGAGAACAAGGACATCTTTATTGACTTGAGAAAGAATGATAACGGAATTTATCTGAAGATGTCTGAACGTCGAGGAACTCTTAGAAAGACTGTTCTTATTCCAGCCTCAGGAATCGGCAAGTTGCAGGCAGTATTGAACGAAATATCTTCAATCATTGCTGATCAACCTGAAAATTCCACCTCCAACCCGGACAGGTGAAGTACATCTTTCCAGCTTCTTGGCTCCTTACTCATGACGTTTTCTATAGAAAGCCAAAGGCAACTTCTACCTCTACTTCTGCTTCCGTCAATCCTACTCCTACTCCTACTTCAGCGATTGATGATTTGATTCCAAGCAACACTGTTTATGTTACTGGGTTAACTTGGGATTGTGATGAGGCCCAGTTGATTGAACATTTTCAAGCAATCGGCTCAGTTGTTAAGGCTATTATTATCCGCAAACCTCGTCGTGGAAAGCTTGCCTCAATGGGCCGTGGACTCGTGGAATTTTCTTCACCAGAAGATGCAGCTAGAGCTATCTCAACTTTCAATGAAACAGAATTTCAAGGTCGTGTTATCTCTTGTCGTGAAGATCGTCGTCTTACTTCAACCTCTGATGAGATTGAAGTGAAGACACCAACCAGAAATCTCATTCCTAACAAAGTCTTGGTGACCAATGTCAACCCTGAGACCCCTACTGATGACTTAGTCGAGCATTTCAGCGTCGTTGGTGACGTCAAGAAACTTGAGAAAGTCACTATTCGTGGTAAATTCAATGGTACTTGGATTGTTGAATACGAAGAAGATCAGTTTGCTCATGATGCAATCTTACGCTTGAATGGAAGTGAGTTGGATGGCAATGTATTGGTTGTGCGCGAGTACATCCATATCGAATAAACGTCAGACCTCAATTAGGACAGTATTTTGGATTCTGAAATTCCATCCCTTTATCTTATTCTATGAACTTAATAGATAAGAATTGAAGAGGCGGAAATAGCAATAAATATAAAACTCTAAAATATCCTTTTCAACGACGTCATTCCAGTAATTGCTTTTGTGTTAATCCAGTACTTACTTACTACATGGTCACTTTTGTTTCTTTTCGTTCTTTTCGCACTACTTGCTTCTTAGTTTCTTAATATAAAGTTCTTTCTGATTGATTGTTTTAGCCCCTTTCTTTCGTCGTGTCATACCTGCTTCCCTCTTCCTACTTCGTAACGAGAGTAATTGCGTCGTCTACGTTTCTTTTTGGTTTTAGCTTAAAATTTAACTAATGAGCGTTGAGTTTACAAAAAAAAACACATGAGAGAATGAAATAAAAATCATGCATCAAGAGCATTCTTTCCCGAGTGAATGTGACCATAAAACTTTAATACTAAAGGATGAGCTTTCACATGCCTCCTTTCAATCGGTGTTGATAACCAAAGACCATCTAAATTCTTAACACGTGATAAAGCAACATAGATTTGACCATAATCAAATGCTTTATCTAACATTAATTCAGCAGAAGTTAATGTACAACCTTGACTTTTATGAACTGTTGCGGCCCATGCTAACTTTAAAGGAATTTGTGATCGAATTAATTCACCATTATGAGGAACTTTCACAGAATATTCCACCGGTCCAATCGTTGTAATCATACCATTATCAAATTGTACTGTTGGTACAAGCATACCAGGTCGAACAACAGATTCAGAAAACCCAATGACTTTGCCACGTGACCCATTCACTAAGCTAGGTCCAGTTAATCGCACTTGGCCTGTGTAAGTACCACGTGAACGATTTCTTAATAACATTACCTGAGCACCAATTTTTAAATCAATTTTTTCTGGTATCACTCGTTCCATGGCTTGTAATAAATAGTCAACGACTTTCTTATTTGTTGGTTTAATCTTCCATTTATTTACTGCTTCAATGGTGACAATCTCCGTTGGTAATTCTTGTAATCTTTGATTATTTTCTCCATCAACTTGTTCATTTAATGCATATAACTTGGTTGGAATAATACCATTCGTTGGTTTTGGTTTTTGATCAATTAAACATTTGGATAATTCTTGTAAACATTTATTAGAGATACGACCAATACGTATTTCATTTAAATAATGGATAAAATGTTCATCGGATTGTCTTTCAATTTTCTTTAAATTAATCCATGATGATGTTGAATCTAATCCTAATTTTGACCATAATGGACTTGAAAAACAAAATTCAACATTTCTTTTTTTCTCTAACACAGCAGTTGAACCTCTTTTAATCGTCATAGGTAAAGGGTTATGTTCAGCCAAATCATTTTCTACAACAGGATGAGGATGAGAGTTGTTGCTTGTGTGGAATGGATGAATGGGTGGACTTAATCGATTTACAAGTTCATGGTCAGCTTTCACTTCTTCGTCTATATCGATTAATGAGACTTCTTTCTGTCTTACTGGTGGTAATTGAAAAAAATCACCAACTAATACGATCTGAATTCCTCCAAACGGGTCATCATGGTTTTTCCGTGCATCACAGGCTAATTCATGTAATAATTCAAATAAATTCCTGTCTAACATCGAAACTTCATCAATAATTAATGTTTTACATTTCCTCCATCGTTCAACGGTTGTTGGTGTTAATGCCTTCTTCTTAATATGCGCTTTATCCCCTTTCCCTAGTCCAATACCAGCAAAACTATGAATTGTTAATCCATTCAGATTTAATGCAGCTATTCCCGTTGGTGCAGTGACAGCAATCGAATCTTCACCGTATCTTTGTATTAACTCTTGTATCACATATTTTATCATATATGTCTTTCCTGTCCCTGCATTACCCGTTACAAAGACACTTTCCCCTTCGAGAATTTTTCTAACGCCACGCTGCTGTTCAGCATTTAGCTCGTCGAAGGAAATTTCTTCCGGAGCAATTTCTTTAATCTCATCCTCTGTCATGATTTCAATCTTCTTTCGACGAGATTTCTTTGCTGTCGCCGCAGAAGTAGTAGAGTCCACATCTTTCTTCTTTTTGGTCGTTTTCTTTTTCTTTTTCTCTTTCTTGGCTTGGCAGTCTGCCCAGAAGGAATGAGCGGCTTCAGATTGTATTTCATCTAGTTCCCCTTCCTCCGCGTGAGGGAAATGCTCCTCCACAAGCGATAGTATTTGGTTTCCATATCTACCTAAAGTATATCTTCCAATGCCATTCATAACTTTCAATTGATCTTTACTCCTAGGTTTCCATTTAACGATACTTTCGACGAGATCATTGCTCATGACTTGATAGACAGGACGCTGCATTTCATCGGCAATTCTTCTTCTCAAATCACGTAAGGCATACTCTAATGACTTTGTTTCATTCCTTTTGAGTCCTTTTGATCCAGCCTCATTTGAAAGTCCAACATTTTTAACTGCTGTGGATAGTGTCCGAGGAAAGGAGAATGGGAGCCGTTTCTGAATCAAGCCTGGATTCTTTACTCGTGATAAAAATGAAAATGCAGTTGACAGCATGAAGATATTGAGAATACAGACAAGAATCAAGTCTAAACTTTCTCGCAATTTCACCATCCAAAAAGCACCTGAAAAGAGCACAATTCAAGATTTAGGGACTCTCTATAGAAGAGGAAATCCACAGAACCTACTATATCAAGAGGTCCTAGAGATGATTGCGGGATTAGTATGGAGGAACGCTTCGCTGCAACCGCGATATTAGATCGTACTGATCCATCACTATTGACTTAAGCCGAAGTGTGCGATTCTTGTGGCACTCCTTTAAATTTCTTTCTTTCCCATGGTTTAAAACCATGGAACATGGATGATTGTGAAGAAGCGAGAAGCATTTCCAAAACAAGGCAGAGACGAAAGCAGAAAGACGTGAAGAAAATAAATCCACCAGGTCAAAGAGTGGACAAGGCAAGAAAAGCAGCAAGTTCCAATTTTGTTCTTTACACCATCCCGCTGAACTTTAGTGCTTCTCTTTTTGTGGGGTCTATTTTTTTCTCTCTCGAAATTGCGTCGCGATTCAAGCTCCAAACATGTTTCCTTTCATTTTTTTCTTTTTCCTCATGCCTTTCATTCCTAGCTTGTTCTTTATTTTGACCAAATAATGCAGCCAGCATGAATAGAGGGTGATTTCTCAAGTTGAGAGCTTTTTCTCACCGAAATTTTATTAGTTCTATTCATGCAGTTTATAGACAACGAAAATTTCAATTCAAAAGAATTCTCTACTTAGCTATATACAGAAAAGCTATCCGTTTCTTCCACGAACATTTCAACCAACAAATTTCATACCAATCTACATGATCGAATCTTTCTACCCTTATTGAAGGCTACAAATTAAGTCATCGATATCGACTATTGCTGTGGTTGTACTGGAGCAATACATTTATTCACTATATCTAATAAATGGGCATTTTCCAAAGCCGCGGCAACTCTTTCTTTATCATTGAGCTGCTTATTAACAGCATCCTCACTTTGATGTGATCCTGGTGTAATCTTCACTATGACCTTGAATCTGTTCGGTAAAGAGCGCAATAGCTTCACTCGAATAGAAAGCCCTATAAGTGTCGCCATGGAACAATGAGGGATAGTAGGAGTAAAGTTTACAGCTATTTTATTAATTTTATCATCAACCATAATATTTTCTTCAGAAACAACATTTAATTGTTCAAGAGTTAAAGGATGTTCTGGATCATTTAAATGACGAATCATTTCAAAGATTTCTGTTGAAGAAAAGATCTCTCTTTCATCTTCATCATCATATTGGAATTTCTCTTCAACTAAAGGACTTTGTTTGACATTATAGATTGTTGGATTCGCGTTGATTAGTTCTGTCATAATCGATAGCTTTCTTTCTCTTATTTCTTGTGTGATTGACTGACTTTCAATATTGTAGATATCTTCTATAGCGAGAGAGGCTAGCTTTCCATTCATCCAATTCAATACTTTGCAACCTTATTTAAATCACTATTATCACGTGAAAGATGTCAGTATTACCATCATTTGAATTTAAAAAATTACCATTAAAAGAATACCCTAAATTACAAGAAAGAGAAACAAATGAATCACGTTATTGGAGACAATTTAACTGGAATAAGGAGATTACCTTACAATCAGCACCTAATATGATCGATTTTAATCCAGTAAATGATCAACAATACATTGTAACATCTTCTTTAAAAGTTCATTTATTTGATGGTCAATTAGGTGATAAGATTCAACGATCTTATTCACGTTTCCAAGATGATGCTTTCTCTGGTAAGTTTCGTCGGGATGGTAAATTAATCACAGCAGGTGATAAAATTGGTAATGTAAAAGTTTTTGACTTTGCTACAAAATCAATGTTAAGACAATTAAAACAACATACTAGTGCAGTACGAGCGACGAGATGGACGGGCAATGGTCTTAAGATCATCTCAGGTGGAGATGATAAGAAGATTGTTATTAGTGATTTAGCTACAGGACAATCTACCTGGGCAAATAAAACACAACATATTGATTATATTCGTTCTATTACAACACATCCTGATGAAGAAAATCTCTTTCTTTCAGGTAGTTATGATCATACTGTTGCCTTCTGGGATTCACGTCAAACGACACCAATCTGGACAGTAAACCACGGTCATCCCATTGAATACAGTTTAATGACACCATCAGGTAGTATTGCAATTACTGCAGGTAGTAATGAAATTAAATTATGGGATATATTAAATGGTGGACGTTTATTACATACTTTCCAAAATCATCAAAAAAATATTACATCATTATGTTTTGATAATAATGGACAAGGTACTCGTTTATTATCAAGTGGTTTAGATGGACATATTAAAATTTATTCATTACAAACATTATCATTATTACATGGTATAAAATTTGATTCACCATTAATTCATGTGAATATGAATGCATCAAATAAGAAATTAATTGTTGGTTTTGTGAATGGTAATTTATTAATTAAAAATAAAAGAGAAAAGCACCTGTTAACACCATCTGATCAACAAGCATTAGCTAGTAATGGTGGTGGATTAAAGGGTGTTGATGATGATAATATGTTAGAGATGGAGGATTATAATGATTTAGGTATTGGTGATTTAATGGAAAGACAATTAAGACGATCGAGACATCATAAAGGAGCTGGGCTTAGTATGCCTGGTACCGCACAAAAGTCTGCTTCTTCGTCGAACGCTGCTAATGTGACGGATGTTGTTCTTCTTGAGACAGAAAGAGTAAAGAAACTTCAATTATATGAGAAACATTTACAACGCTTTAACTATCAATTAGCTCTTGATAGTGCACTGACCACACGTAATGTTGTTGTGATTGTGACTGTATTAGAGGAACTTTGTCGTCGTAATGGTTTGACAATTGCTCTCTCAGGTCGTGATGAGATTAGTCTTGAACCAATCTTGTCCTTCCTTGTGCAATACATCCTTCATCCTCGTTATTCTGCTTTCTTAGTACAAATCACCCATCGATTGTTAGATATCTATTATGAGATTATTGGATACTCTCCAATTATTGATCATCTCTTCCAACGATTGATTCGTCAGATCCAACAAGAGTTGTCACTGCAGAAGGATATTATGAGGGTGTTAGGATCTATAGACTGTGTGATCAATTTGTCCACGATGCCTAAGAGACCTAGATTAGGCGATGATGGTCATGGAGGAGCAGAGACAATACAAACCTTGATAAATGAAGCAAATGCTGCTGCATCGAATAAAGAGAATGCGAAGGAAGATGAAGAAGAGAAATAAGAATTAAGAAATTAAGTATCTGTTCATGTTTGATTTTGTTTTTTAAATTTCTTATCTTATCGTGTTTGGCAGTACAGTAAGCAATTGTAAAATATTATCAAAACCTTGCCTCCCTTTCAATACGATATCAAAACCCCTATCAATCCTTACAACTTCCGGATAATTTGGAATACTTGAGGTTTTTTGGTGATAGAGAAGAAGATAAGGTTCAAAGTTTGTTTTTGTTTATATGTTAAAGGTTTTATATATGTTTTGATCAGTTATGCTTGCCAAATGAATTACTATGTACACATGACATGTTGGGAGAATATTACTAAGTAAAAATGCTAGAAAAAGTATCTCAACAAGAGAGAATGAGAGGGAGAAAGAAGAAGAGACGAGAAGAAAAATAATATTAAGAGTATCCAAAGCACCCAAACAATGTTCCTATGTCAAGATCTTTTGGCAAAGCTTTGGAGAAATACAAGAAAATGCTGGCGAAAAAAAATGTCAAATCTCTGAAAACAATAAGAAGTAGAAAAGCAGAAGATAAGCCATGGAAATTCTCGGACGTTTGATAAGAATGATGCGTAAGCAAGAAGAGGATATCTTTCCTTAAAGAATGATATCATTTACGAAGTCAGAGATATTATTAATATATATACACAATACATCAAAGGGGAAAATAATGAAGAAAAAAAATACAAATTGAAAGAATTCTAAAAAACTAACAAGAAAGAGCAGGCAGCTAATATGAAAAGTTGAAAGTTCATCATCATCAAATATTGATATGATGCTGTGTCATTTATTTGAAGTCATCAAAAGTACTAAATAAATCTGTAACAGAAACCCATTGTACTTGAGCTTTCTTAAATTTACCATTCTCTCTTTCACGTTTCGCTGTAGCTTTCTGTCTTGGATTTAATAAAGTATTACAAGCAGCTGCAGCACCTTCAGAGAATGTTGTAACAGAGTGTTTCACAGCCTTAATAACCGACTTCTTCTTTAATTTCTTTAACTTCCAACGATCAATTGCTTCCTTTCTTCGAATTCTTTTCTCATCAGCATCATTTAAACTTTTCAAGTAATCAATATCAATAGTTCCTACACAGAACAAATCACTTGCAACTGCTTTCTTTTCTGGTTCCACTTGAATTGGGTAAGTGGCAGTGTTATTTGCATTTGGCGGATTATCTGACATATCCATTGACTCGAAAGCAGCAACGCAGTCAGCTGGAAAATCATAAATATCATAATCAGTTTTAATTCCTTCGTCATCTTCGATTCTGGTTGCTTCAGTCACAGCATAGCAGGAGAGAGCAGGGATGACGGGTTGTGCGGAAAAGTTGGTGTTTCCTTCAGCAATAGGGTAAGCTGGAGCGAGTTTCATTCGCTTTCTGTCAGTGTCGCTTTCACCGAGAATATCAATGATACCGTCAAGAAAATCACTTTCCGAGTCGTAAAGTCGAGGTAATGGTGCAAGTTCATCAGCTTCAGCAGGGACGCAAGCGACGTTGGTCGCGGCAACAACATAACCTGGAGTAGGCTGTAATCCCGCGGAGTAGTATTGCTGGACTTGTTCTGGAGGAACAGCAAAACCATAAAGCACAGGACCAGAGGGAGGCGCGTTACTAACGTAACCCGTCGCGACGGCGGTATTATTCGGGTAATAATAGCTCATTTTTTTCAATTGTGTGTAAAAAATATAATCAAATCTTAAATCAAAGGGTAAAAACGTTCAATTCTAGAGTAAAAAAAATTTTACTCAAGCTCTAATAAATTAAATAAATTGTGAGGCTACTCAACTTTTCAATTGGTTGTTGAATAGTTTTGATTTTGTTAGTGGTGTAGTGTGGGAGTTGTGTCTGTTAGTTGTGTTGTTTGTTTTTTGATAGGTTTGTTCACTGAGCGCTTATCTGTTTTCCTCGTTGTTTGACCCAGAAGAACGTTCTTCAGGTAGTTTTCGCACCAAGGTGTGGAAAGACGGAGAGAAACGCGTTTTCTGAGAGAAAAAAAAACGCTTCTTTTCTACCGGCATGCTTCGGTAAATGAAATCCACCGATTAAGCAAAGCTCACAAACACTCAGAACCAAATTTGAAATTAGGAAAGAGTAACAAAGTGTAAGTAAGAGTAATTGTAGTGTTAGCACAATCATCAGCAGATTGTAAAGTTTGGTGCCGAATAGAAAGATCCGAGTGATTGCAGCTGAATAAATGTGAACTTTTGCCGAAGTCTGTTGATGGAGTTGCCATGAGTGCTGATCAAGTTCTGCAAACCAAACAAGCAGCAACTACCGCATGTTGCAAACCGATTTCAATCTTTAAGAATAATCATAGAATAAATCGATCTTAGAAAAGACGGAAACCATTGATCTCTTTCAATTGCGTCCGAGGATGAAATCGCGAACTGTACTGCTCATCATTCTTTTTCATCATGCAAAACAACTCACTCAAAAGGCATTCTTTTATCACTTTTTGTGGCTTTTCTTCTGGAGAAGTAGAATAAGAAACCAAAGAAACAAGTTGAAGCGAAAAAAGCAACCTTTTTATGCTTCTATAGCTGACAATAACTTCGTTTACTTGGTGCTAAAACACAAGAAAGTCGTTCTGTAGGTCAAATCCCTTGTTCTTTCTGAGTTTAGCATGTATTTCTCGCTTGTCGGTCTTCTTAACTTGTTGGCCTTTGATTTCTATTGGCTTTCGAAGATGACAAAACTAACCAACTGGAACGGTGGCCAGCCAATCAGAATCCAGCCATAATTCACGCTATAAGGAGGAGACTCAAATCAAGTGTTGGAATTCTCTAATTTCATGGACATAAACAAAAAAGACCAATGAGGCAATCACTCATTTAATCATAAAAGATCATTGATTGCAAAAATTTAATGTGAGATCGAATGAACTCGTATGTGAGTGTGGTTCTCTCGAGATCTAGAAGAATCGAGATTCGAATGTCAAAAGAATCTCAAAGAAAAGTGCATAAAAGAGACGAGAGGAACTTTCCACACCCCAAATTCCCGACTTTCCTTCATTTTTCAATCAACAAGCAACATCACATGAGTTCTTTACGACCACAGGAGACTGTATCGGCTTGTCTTTACGGAGATCAAGATCATCGAGATCGTGTGTTATTCGAATATCATGCATTTTCCTTGATTGTTGCAATTTCGTTATCCTTTCTGTTGATGGGAAGTGACAAACTATTAAGAGTCTATCGACCATTGTATTTTGTTGTTAATTTCTCTTTATTTTTCCAAATCATTAGTGATTTATTATTCTTTACATACTTTCCTTACAATGCTAATGAAGGAAATTGTTTTGAATTTGTTGTAGGTCGATTATATGTCTTATTAATAATGTTTGGTGAATTACATCAAGTTTATTTTATTGCTAATGTATTAGGATTAAGTCGAATTCGTTTTCGTATTCTTTTTTCAAATTCTTCAATATCTTTGCAATCATTTCTACAAATTTCTACATTTTTTATTGCATTATCCTTGGTATGCTCGATCTTCTTAAGAGGAATGTTTATGATTGATCAAGATATTTGGTCTTTATTCGTTGTTGGGATGCAGCTATACTTTATCACGTATGCAAAGAAAGGAGCTGATTCAAGTGATGCTGTCGTTGATGTTCATAATGATGCGGTCAGTATCTTTGCTACTCTGTCATGGTTGCAGATTATACCTACAGTTATTGCACTGACAGATCGTCTACTTGATCTCAATGGCTATCATTTCTATCGTAGTTTAGATGGTGTTATGCTTATTCTTGAATGTTTAAATGAATATTTGTTTTACATTAAGATTCTTGTTCTTCAAGAGAAGGCTAGCACAGTCAACGTGGAGGTCTATGAGGCAGCTTAATAGTTTATCATGTTTGTCCTTTTGTGTTTGCTTTGTTTTTCTTTTTCAAACGGAAAAATGACACGATTCTCTGTTTTTCTTAAATTATTATATTCATGTAGTTGTATTCTTTAAGGCCACAATAAAACACTATTCTTCTTCTTCCCAGATGTAATCTTTAATCTTCCTTGTTCATCAAAATCTTTTCGATGCAGTAAATGATATTCATCATCGACCTTCTCATCATTGATTTTAATTCCTCCTAATTTGATTAATCTTCTTGCCTCATTCTTGCTCTTGGTCATTGAAGCTTTCACTAATGCATCTGCTACTGATATCGATACATCAGAACTATTCTCATCTTTACTCAGATCTCCATCACTGAGTTGTATCTGTGGTAATGAACCAAGATCCTCTGGCCCACCTTTACTCGCGAATAAACTATCAACAGTCGCATGAATTTGTGTGAGACATTCTCTTCCATGTAATAATACTGTTGCCTCATCAGCTAATACTCTTTTCACTCGATTCAGATCAGATCCTTCCAACTTCTCATATTCACGAATCTCTGACATAGGAACTTCAGTAAACAACTTTAAAAATCTATTTTAAAATAAACCATAAAATCGATAGTTTATTCGAACTATAGAGACTTACCGGATTACATCAGCGTCGGCAGTATTTCTCCAAAATTGCCAATAATCATATTCTGATAATAAATCTTTATTTAACCATACTGCACCTGCAGCAGTTTTACCCATTTTCTTACCATCAGATGTTGTAATTAATGGTGCAGTTAATCCATATAATGGTCCTAAATTTAATTTTCGACCTAATTCAACACCAGAGATAATATTACCCCATTGATCTGATCCACCTAACTGTAATGTTGTCTGATATCTTCGATATAATTCAACAAAATCATATGATTGTAATAGAATATAATTAAATTCTAAAAAAGTTAATGGTTGTTCACGTGATAAACGTTGTTTTACTGATTCAAATGATAACATACGATTAATAGTAAATAATTTACCATAATCACGTAGAAATTGTAAATAATTTAATTGATCTAACCATTCAGCATTATTGACTAATATTGCATCATTTGGTTGGTTATTATTGAATTTTAAGAATTTTTCAAATACTTTACTTATTGAATTTATATTATTTTGGATTGTTTCTTCTGTTAATAATTTTCTTGATTCATCTTTACCTGTTGGATCACCTATCTTAGTGGTCCCTCCTCCGATTAATACGACTGGTTTATGACCACAATTCTGTAAATGACGAAGAATCATAATCTGTAATAATGATCCTACATGTAAACTACTTGCTGTTGCATCAAATCCAAGATATGCTGGAACTACGTCAGTTGCTAATTTTTCATCTAATTGTTGGAAATCTGTACATTGATGGATAAAACCTCGCTCTAATAGGACACTAAGAAATTTTGATTTAAATGAGGTCGGAATTGCGCGTCCTGCATCATCAGAGATTGCAATATCATCGTCTGTATTCGTTGCTTTTGCTACACCTGTTTTTTGAGCTGCCTCATAAGATTGAAACGATAAATGTCGACTTTTTAGATATGGCTGCCTAATAATAGACCTATGTAAAAAACCAAATGAAACCTTCATTTGATAAGAAATGATTGTAAACAGTAGAACTAGCACTGATAACCAATAATTTTGTTGAAAGTTTCTTCCTTTCATCTTTCCTCTTATGCCTTCATCCCGGCTCTCAAAGGCTAATACCGATTTGCCGTCTGTCTGCCCTTGCCCTCTATGTGGGGAATAGCCCAGGAAGTCTGTTTTGCCCTCTGCTTTTTCTTCGCAACATCAACTTAGATTGGTTGAATCTGCAACTCTTGGAGGAAGGTGCTATTGTAAAGGAAAGTGAAGTGTTTTTACCCTCATGATTATCAATCAATTGTGGTTTCTTGGATTGATTGCTTGTTTGCAATGTGGTTGGATCCTTTCTTCCGCTTCAACGGAGAGTACCAGTGTTTCAGCTTTTGCTAGTTTGCATGAGAAATCGAAAGCTATTGAGACAACAACACACGTTGATATCGTAGCAAGTAATTCTATTAGCGGCAAAAAGAAAGATTCTCCGCCTGAAGATGCTTCTCCTACTGCAGAATCAAAGGAATATCCTGACAGTTTAGATCCAGAAAAACTCGCTCTATTCAGACAAATCGAAGCCTCCCAATCGATTGATGAGCTCTTTCAGTGGATTGATGAAGTAAGTTGACTTGATCTTGTGGAATTTAAAGTTCTAATGTAATACTATCTCTAGATTCCAGCGATTCGAAATAGTTATGACCGTGCAATGAGAATATCTATGGCATCCATAGATGACTCTTTCCTGGCTGTTGTCAGTTTATATCGATTAGCCAATATTTTAATCAATTTACAAACAGATAAACCTCTCTTACACCGTCATCATATTCATTTAGATGATCATCAAGTGTTAACTATTGATAAAACTCGTCGCATCGAACAACTCTGTGAATGTATTGAATTACATCTTTCATCACTAGGTGTTGAAGATTTAACCAAATCATTATGGTCTATTGTGACGATTGATGCAAGCGAAGAATACATGCAGAAGATTCTTGTCGAGTATCAAGATCGTATTAAATCACATAAACATCAAGCAAAACCACTCTCTTTTGAAGAAATTGCTTTAATGATATGGACAATTGGATGTGTAAAAGATCGTTATGCATCTAATTCTGAAGCATTAATTGATTCTTTACTTGATGTGTTTGTCGCTAAAGTCAATCATACTCTTCAATCAAAGACTACAAACACCGGTACTTCTCCCTCCTCTTACCATCCACAGCATCACCGTTCACCTTTCCATTATTTCTCTGCTTTCACCCATACACTCACATCAACAGCATCGAATATGATTCATCCTCATTTTGAATTGTTCCATCCAGAAATGTTAAAGGTTGTTAACTCAAAACTGATTATTCGAATGTTATGGTCATTAGCTGTACATAAGAACTCTCATCCTTATCAATTATCCATTGTCTTACAAGGTTTGAAGACCTCAATTTCAAGTTTACCTGAATTGTCTATAACCAATAAAGTCTCACTTTTATGGTGTTGTGCACAATTTATGATTGATGATAAAACAATTCTTCTCCCACTTTTAAAAGATTTAGAGAAATATATTAAACAATCTTCACTTGATAGTAAGAATAAAAATGCTGCATCAGTACCCCAATTAAGTGTTTATGAGATTAAATACATTACCGATGCTCTGTGCATATTAAGTCATGCTGCAAGGAAATCTTACATTCGTATTGTAGAGAAGAATCAATCAAGCAACGCAGCAAATACTGCGCAACCGACCTCTTCGAATGGAGCAGCTATAATGTATTCTTCTATTACTGAAACTGATTTATTAGAAGTTTTGAATGAGATTAATCAAATCATTAAACAACTTATTCAATATTCGTTATCTCGACGAACAGAATTCTTTGAATCGTCATCTTCCTTACATGGAATTATTGGTCTGTTTCAAGCTGTTACTAACATTGAACTCCTTCAGTTCGATGATACAATCAAGGAGTTTTTAGATATTTGTTTAGCACGGTTTCAACGAGAAGTAGATCAAAAGATCTCTGCACGTGATGCTGCATCAATATTGGAATATATGGTTACCATCCCAGATTATACGAATTTATTGCACATTGAAATGGAAAACCATCATTTACGTGATGCCAGCTTCACTTCCATGAATGAACCAACAAGAAATAAGAAATCTTCGAATGTTGGAGTTTCTAATTCAGATGCAAAGAAGCATGGAGTCTCGGTGTCTGAAATGATCTGTGTGAACCCACTTTGGCATGAGCTAGGTGGAAAGCTCAGTGTTATATGTTCCCTCAGTGCAAATGACATTGGTGACAAAGGTAAAATAGTAGCTGCTACATGGGCAGTTGCTTGTATGGGTCATTCTTATCGCCCTCTCTACCGTGTCGCAAGAAGAGCTACTCAATTTACTATTCATGAATTATCCGCCAATTGTTTAGCTCGATTAGCTGTATCCATCGCGAAAGAAGAGGCTGCATCTTTCGCTACTGGGGGAGGAATGAGTGTTAAGTTAGATCATGAGTTTGTGGATCAGGTTGCAATCAATGCATTACGCCGTGCGAAAGAAGTTGAATCGCTAAAAGAATTAATTCATGCGATGACTTGTATCGCATTTTTAGGAAGATTATCTTCTAGTGGAACAAAGCTTCAGTGGTCATCATCTGACAATGGTGGTACTGCTGCTACCTCCTCCAATGATTCGCCATTAGAGGTTCCTTCTGTCGCTACTAAATACCTTTCAACTAAGCAGTTAATTCGATTACAGTGGGCAATTGGTCGTTTACCTGTGGGAATTTTCTCGCCTTCCACTTCTCAAGCTCTTCGACAAGAGCTCGAAAAACGAATTCTATTTACGAAATTTCCTGATTTAATTGATTCAAAGGAGAAAGTTGCTATCCAAGATACTTTCCTCTATGTAAAGACATTAACGGATTCTATTGCACTGAAAGATCATAAGCTTGATTACGTGAAAGATCAAATCTGCTCTTCGCTGATGTCTCATTGTGAAGTATTAGTCAATAAAGTATCTACCAAATCACTTATCAATTACACATTAGGAAAGTTTTCCACATATGAGAAAGAGAATTTTGTGATGAAGTTGAGTATATTAATAGATTCCTTACAATCCTTTATTGAATTAGGATGGTTTCACTCGGATATGTTGAATCTCTGTCGAAAATATCTCCAACAGATTGCTAATATTGAAGAACAAGAGCATATTTCTAATGTTCATACAAAATGCTCAATTCACTTCAAGAGAGGAATTTTAGAAGAATTATTAAAAGTTTATCAAAATTTACCTTATGGAAAAGCATTAAAGAAAGACAAGAAGAAAACATCTGGATCTTCTTTATTTGCTCGATTCTTCCAATCGTGAAAAAAGGATAATGCAGTAACAGAACAGAACTCAAATTGATGATCGATTGTATTGTTTCTTTGTCTTTCCTTTTGCTTACTTTGATTTTGAGTTGCTTGTTAGTTGAACCAATTTTGAGTCGAATGCGAACAAAGATATAGTAATAGAAGGTATTGTATGGTTCAAACTTTATCTTTTTGGTGAATTTTTGATTGATTGTTAAATCTAAGGTATTTCATGTTTGAGTGAGAAGTCTTTCAATCGGTTAAATATTTGATCACCGCACAACTCAGTTTACAAAAATTAACGATATGATGGAGAACCTTTTAAGAGTGGCAATTGAGTTAAAATTTTCAAAATATTTACAATGATGTACAATTCAAGCATTGATGCTCGACTGATCGATACTACTACTCTGTAATCGCCTCGAATTCTCCCCATCTTTTTCCTTTCGATATATTCGTTCGCAAAGGAACATCAAATCGAAATCGCCTCATTACTTCTTTCTCCATCATCTCCCTCAAAAGCATGATAAATAAATCTATAATCTCCGGGTCATCGGGTACTTCGAAAATTAACTCGTCGTGGATTTGCATGACGAGAGAGGACCGCGCCAATTTTTCTCTTTGTGTGGCTGACAAACCGTCTACAAGGTTTCTAACAACTTCCGAAAATTCGCTTGAAGAAGACGAAGAAGTTTCTTTTGGGGAGGAGAGCGTTTGAAGAAGTCTTTCCATGCAAACCATCGCATACTTAATAATGTCACTCGCGCTACCTTGAATGATACTGTTGATAGCTTGACGTTCTGCCGCACTCCTTTTAAAACTATCTTCAGACACTATATCAGGCAGATGGCGAATTCGTCCTGCTAATGTTCTAATTTTCTTGAACTCTTTGGTTTGATGCTTCACTGTTTCCATCCATTTCTTAACTTGCTGAAATTTCTGATAAAATGAATTAATAATTTGATGAGCTTGATAAATTTCAATCCCCAGTTTCTGCGCTGCAGCTGCCGCACCCATTCCATATAAAATACCTAAGCAAATGGTTTTCGCTTTGTTTCTCTCATTATCAGGGACAAGCTCAAGCAAGGGCTGGTTTAATATTTTCCCAGCAAGTTGACGGTAAATATCTTTTTCATCCTGAAATAATTCTATCATAGTCGGATCATGACAAACATGGGCGAGGATTCGAACTTCAATTTGCGAATAATCAGCAGCAAGAAAAACAAACCTTAAAGGAACGCAAAATTAGTCGAATTCGGACAAGTTTTGGATCATGCTTACCCTGGCTTCGCAGAAAAGAAATTGCGAATGTTGATAATTTGAGAATTTTTGTCACAGATGTTCATACTTGTTTGATGCGTGCTACTGGGAATATTTTGCATGTTTGGTTTGCAACAACTTAACCGACCAGTTCGAACTGCGGTCTGATTCCAAATGGCATGAATCAATGGGATAAGTTGGGAAGAATTGCTGTCTGTATTAACAACAAATGGCATTATGCCTTCGATATAGGTGGATAGGAGTTTATTGGTAGCACGATAATGTAAGATCTTATCGATGACTGGATGAAGATGACTCATCTTCTTCAACTCTTCCTCTGAAGTCGATAGGTGGCGCTGCTTCTTTTGAATTCGGATATTAGAAATACTTCCTCCAAGAGCGTCATCATCTCCATCTCTACCCGGATTGGCGCTGGATTTATTCTCTAAAATGCGTAGTCTTTCATATAAAACTGTTGAAACTTGATCCGGAGACGCTACATTAAACTTAAATCCCGACAATCTGTAAATTTCTTTTTCGGTTTCTTCTAAATCCATGGTTAAAATCTCTGAAGTCTTCTTCATGGCTTCTGGAAGGATGTGTACTCCACAAAACTCCATCAAGGAAAGAGAATATGTTAGAGGCATTTCTATTTCCCAGAATAAAGGCATTAAAGCATTCTTGGACATTTCTTCACACATCTTTGAGAAGAGAAGATGCGTTTGGCGCGCCTCTTTCACAATCTTCTGAATAATCCGAGTCATCTTTCCCATATCCACAACATCCTCGGAATTACTGATTGGTATATGGTGAAAAGATAATAATTCGTAGAGTTCTAAACGCTCCTCAGTTATATCTGAGTTTAAAAGATACGCTGCGATTTTGGGATCGAAAATAGACCGAAGATGCAATTTATTCCAGGTAGAGGAAGCAGCTGCATCAACGGTACGATAGGCTCCATATACTGATAATAAAGCTGCTTGAGAGTGGAATAAGATCTTAGTTATTGACGGATTTTGCAGCAGATCAAGAAAAAATTCCAATCGTTGAGGCTGAGAAGTCTCGCATCGAAATGGAAAAACTTTGGATTTTCTGGCGCTAGGGATTGGATTCGAGGAAACAGGCTCAAGACAAGTGATTAATGGCAACAAGAAGACATCTTTACTATCAGGCAAAGTAATCAAGGTCGCGAGAAGAGCGTCTTTAAGGGTAGATGTTCGAATAACTTTGTCACATGAGCAATACCACAACTGGCAACGACTCGATGGTTTGCAGTACCGCACACTTGACGGTGCATGGTTACAACTAAGATCCTGGAAGATGAAAGCAAGATGAACCGTTTTAGTTTCCATGCATAATCGCCGTAAGGCATTTAGCCCAACTAATGAAGCTCCAGCATTTTTGCAAACATTTTGAACTCCCTTGAAATCTTCAATCAGTAGTTCTGACGTCTCTCCTCGAGAGTGAGTGTCAGAGTCAACAAGGTTACTGTCTCTAGACGTTTTCCCTGGCTTTTCCGCCACTCCTTTCGGTTTATTCTCTTTCACGTTCGATTGCTGCTCTGAGGTATCTGGCTTTTCTTTGAGATCTCGCTCTGTTGCAGAAGGCTTTTGTCGCTTTGATGTTTTAGCTTGAAGTAATGTATTTACACTCGACTCGCGCTTCCGAGATTTTGAGTCTCCTTCTCGTATAACCTTCATCGACTCCACAGGTGTTACCTGTGGAGCGTAGGATAATGCCCCTTCAAACAAGTTCAAAGTATTTTCATCCTTAGTAAGTTTAGGTGATTCTATGGGGGAATTAAGCTCTTGGAAGACATGCTTTCGAACGCTTTGTGATGAGACCCCTGTTCTCCAATTAGGTGCACTTTTTGGTCCATCAAGCGTCACATCGAACATCATCTGCAGTTTTTGATGAGTGCTCATAAGCCGAGGACAAATAACAGGAGGTGCAAATGTTGGAATCAAACACAAGCCTGTGTGATTCTCCATCATCTTTCAGAATACAAAATTAAGAAATTGTTTTGACACCTAGGATAAGCAATTCACTTACAATATCCTTCCCAAACAACAAAAGAACTGAAAAATCGTGTGAAGTGAAGTTGCAAGAGTTTCTTCAAGATACCTCTTGCTTCAATCACTTTTCCTTTGCATTCCTTGCTTCTCCTTTCATGTCGCTTTCTCTAACTCTCATCATAGCTCTTATGATATTTTCAATTACCCCGTCTCTAACCTTTAGAGCAACGCGTCTTCTCGCACGACCGCTGACACCATCCATCAGTAAAGGAAGTTTAGCATTGTTTTCTCATTCGAAAAGTGATTCCTCCATGAAACCAAAGGTATTAGTCCCGATTGCTGATGGGACAGAAGAGATCGAGGCAGTTACAATTATAGATACTTTGGTTCGAGGTGGAGCAGAAGTTACCGTTGCTTCTGTTATGGGAAGACTTGAAGTAATCTGTTCAAGAGGGGTAAAGCTAGTAGGTGATCGTCATATTGAGGAATGTGCGTCTGAGGCTTGGGATTTAATTTGCTGCCCTGGAGGAATGCCAGGTGCAACCCATTTAAGCAACAATGAGGCCTTAACGACTTTGCTAACTTCCCAGAACCGACACAAAAAGTTAATTGGTGCAATTTGCGCCGCACCAGCTGTTGTTTTAGCAAAGCATGGTCTCTTACACGAGAAATCCGCAACTTGCTACCCAGCAGAAAAGTTTTCAAGTCAGTTGCATCCTTACTCCTCCGAAAATGTTGTAGTTGATCACCACATCATTACCTCTCGAGGTCCAGGAACGGCTTTGGAATTTTCTTTAAAGCTTGTTGGGATTTTATTCGGTCATGAAAAGGAAAATCTTTTAAAACGTGAAATGCTATTTCATTAAAGTTAACCCTTAATAATGATAATATCTTGTAAATTCTAATCAATCCTATTCTATTTCACAAATAAAATCAATTATCGCAGTCTCATCATTCGTCTTACAATTAATGACTCCTTCTTATCTGATTCACATGGATAACGATGAACATAGTTGTGCTTTCTTCCTAATTCTTTGGCACATTCTTCGTGAACGTTGCTAATTCCCTGTTTCTTTCTCTCTTCCAACTCTTCTGCGATCATTTCCATCGCTCCACCATCCGGGAAGAAGTGATGAGCGGTAGGCACAGAATTCATATCCTTATTCATTTGATAATACCGATAGTGTTTCGCTGCTTCGACGCCATTTTTTTGCAGATATTCGATGTCTGATTGAGGTATCCTTCTTAAGACTCGGACTAAAGGGTTGACATAGATTCCATTTTCAAAATCTGGATCATTTTTCTTTGATTCTAGAAGAATCTGATAAAGGGATTTTCCTGATGGAAGAAAGCCGAATTTCTCTGGTTGGTCTTTATACCTCCTTAAACTGTGATCAATCTGATACTGCACAACACTTTGAGGCATTTGAATTGAGAAAGAAGAATGATTCAATAATCCTCCTGTTTGATCAGAGAATGCCCAAATCAAATCATCAGAAAGAACGACTGGTACACAACCATAATTCAATACATCATACATTCTTTTAGAGGAAGGAGAATCACCAACAGGAATCGGGCAAAACTTTGCCCCAAGAAATCCATGCTCTCGTTCATTCATATTCCGTTTAATAGGAGGTACAACTTTATTCAATTTAGTAGAATTTTGCATCATATTTCTCATTGCAGTACGAACCTCAATACAATCACCATGTAAACCTCCAGCATAATATAATAAATAGTCTCGGTTAATTGAAAAATGAAGTAATTTACCATTATAAAGATCAGGATCAATGGTTGGATAAGGTGCAACAATGTTTTTCTTACTTGAACAAATAGGATATTCATCCACAAATGATTTAGAATATTCCAAACCAATGAAGATTGGAGACTTTAAATGTATCATATAATGAAAGAAACCACGTCGACTACTTTCATGACGTAAATTTGTAACCGGTGCAGGCATAACAACAATATGATTCGCACCTTTCTTTTGATACCAATATTTATCAGTAATATTAAACACTGTCTTCCATAAATCTGATCGATCTTTTTCTAAAATTTGTAATAATGCTTGCTCCGCTGACGATGGTGCACGACTTCTTTGACCACCAAGATGCATAGTTTGACGATATTCTGCATCGCGTACAAGAGGTAAATAAAAGTAATCTGCTTCATCTGGATTCATTGTCCTACCACAAAACTTTAAGAAATAATCTAATACAATATATTCTAAAGAAAATTGTTCTAAAATACATTTTCTACATACATGTAATGTTCCATTTTGCCTTGCTTCTTCACTTATTTTCAGTGCAGCTAAATTTGATGGGATATCATACACATAAACTTTAAAGGAATATTTACATTTTGGACTCTGCTGAGGTTCTAAAGATTTGGAAGGACTTGGTGGTTTATTGAGTATGGAGGATACGGCTACAGTTGGAGGCGAGGCCGCTTTAGGGATTGGTTGGCTTGTTGCTGTCGGAGAGGGGACTTTTGAGATTTCTGCAGGTTTGTTATCTCCGATGGTTTTAGTCTCTTTCTCAGAAGTAAAAGGGATTTCAAGACGTTGGTTCGGTCTCCTTATAGAAATTGCTTCTTCTATTAATGAAATCTGCTTCAGAAGGATTTGTTTCTGTTCCATCAACTGGTCTAATGTGAATTTGTTTGGCTCGATACTTCGAATACTTTGTGTTGATAGTTCCGTTCTCTTGGAAAGAAAACTATTAATCCCCAATGCTATCCCAATACCAACTACAGTTCCCAATAGTATTATCCAAACACTTCTCTGCTGTTTTGATTGCTGTTCGGTCATTATAGATCAATTTTCATCAGAAATTAAAAATTGACTTGCGGGTTTTGAGTAAATCCGGAAGGATTCTACCGGCTCATAAATATTTTTCTCGATTTTCTTCTTATTTCTCTATACTTTCTTCATTGCACGTGTTAAGAAGACTAAAGGATTGAATCATGGTCCTATATGGTGAGAATCCTGATCTATCTTACTTACATCAAACCAGAATTTGTTACGTTTTATTCATGATTTAGAAAACGCTCCAATGTCCTTTGCTGTGTCCCTTGCGACATTACTTGTCACAACATTTGGGCCCCATCGAAGTGCTTTAGGTAAGGTTTCTACTTTTAAGTGACTTTTGTTTTTTATCTGTTAATCCTGCATGTGTAGATATCGTCAAGATTGGGAAAGGAGATTTTGGTCGAATTTTCTCAAGCCAATTTGCTTTTGACAGCACAACAGAGACAATAGTCGCATTAATTCTCATTTATTCATGTAGATTATTTGAATCACAAATGGGATCGAGGAAATTTGGCGCCTTTGTCATTTTTAGTTGGATTCTGTCTGTGTTAATTCAGTTGCTGTTATTGAAGCTTTTTCAAGTTATCGGTCTTTATCTCATTCCCAGCCCTGGACCTTATTTTCTCGTTTTCGCTCAATTAGCGTTCTTTTACAGTAAGTCCTTTTCGAACTAATACTTTGGCAGATTTATCTCTGTATGAATAGGATACATTCCTAAGGTGTACATGACACAGTATGTGTTTATGGGAATAGAATTCTCAGAGAAGAGTGGAATCTATTTATTGGCACTTCAGCTTTTCTTTAGCAACGGTATTAAAACTATTTTCCCATCTCTGGTCGGATTGTTGGTTGGTTATCTATATGCCAGAAATACCTTCAAAGTCCAGAAGTTACTACTTCCTTCATTCTTTGAGGTTTGATTTCTCTCGCATTTATACTCAATGAATTTTAATTCTTTGATTTGTAGAAATTTTTTCGTTTGGTTAATGCTCTTGTCGGGACCCTTTTCCCTTTTACTAATCGACCTCA
Organism: Poterioochromonas sp. DS; assembly: GCA_015145745.1. Classification (NCBI taxonomy): domain Eukaryota; class Synurophyceae; order Ochromonadales; family Ochromonadaceae; genus Poterioochromonas; species Poterioochromonas sp. DS. The sequence continues at coordinate 62,853 of VKHI01000012.1, forward strand.
GCCAAGACAACCTCAAGGAAGGGCAAATAATCTGAATAACTTCCCAACCAATCAACAATATCAGCAGCAACCACCGCAACAGCAGTATCAGCCAGCCTTTGAATTACCCCCTCCTGATGAAGAATCTATCCAAACTTTAATGGTAAGAGTTGACAATTAACCGTATCAATTGTTCTAATCATCGTTACTCTTTCAGAATCTCGGGTTTGAGAGAGAAGCGGTTCTTCTTGCTCTTCGTCACTCTGGTAACAATGTGGATGCTGCAGCAAATCGATTACTTCGATGAAACGAATGATCAGTATCACTATTTCTCCTTGAATAATTTAAGATTATTTTCTTTCTTTCTTAGCTTCGTGCTTTTAACTTATTGTGAAATGGAAAATATGTAAACTCTATTCATTGTTCTGAACGAATACCAACTCTACTTTACTATTACAGTCCAAATAATTGCTTGCATTGAGCAATGGTATCTTCCGGACTGGTTACGGTGTGTCCTTTGACACGAGGATGAACAAAGATCTCATAGTCATTGCCTCCTTCATAAGTCTTATCACCAAAGAAATGAATCTCATCATACTCTGATTCTGGTATATGATTTAAGCAAAAGGTCTTATCCCAACCTTGAGGGAATAAATCAAAGGAGATTTGACCACCAATAGAGTATTTGAGATTCAAATGAGCAAACTTTTCTTGCATGGCAGCGATCATATTCTTTCGCACATTATTCGCTAAATCAAACTGCTCGTAAGCATTTCTCTCTTCGCGACTGCAATTGCGACCAATAGGTGAAATATTTAACATTCCTGCTCGGTATTCGATGAAAGTACCTCTAAAAAACAAGTTATTTTGTACTTTAACTTTGATAGATTCTTTACCGCTTAATAGGAAGATCCAGATCAGCAATATAGTGAAGACAAAAGTTAACAATTGCTTTAATATTATCTTCACCTAAAAAGTGATTAATCGCCTACGGCACCCTCGAGTCAGTTATAGTATAACTGAGGTATAATTGACTTACCTCCTTGCCAATTAACTGACCATTTTTGTATGCAACTAACCCATTTTCAGAAAAACTATAATCAACTTCATTGGTAATATTTTGTCCTAACTGTTCTTGTTGCTTTACTAAATCAGATCCACCAACAACACCAACAGTTACACGAGTCTTTAGAGCTTGCATGAAAGCTTTCACCTCTTCCGATGCATCATCACGCGGTTTCGTTAAAGTACCATCAATATCAAATAATGCCAATACTTTCTTTCCTGAATTATCTTGAAATACTGACATTTTATCTCTTACTTTAAGTGGAAATATCTTATGAAAATAGGATCAGGAACGAACAACAATAGAATCTAACAAAAGAACACTTGTTCCAACAAATTACACAATTTCTTTAATTTCGATTTAAGCAATTGTTCTGGAAGCGACTCAAAAATTGTGTTGTTTTGAATTTGTGAGAGATTGGATTGATAATAAATATCATTATTTCAGAAGATTTTACATACAAAAAAATTTTTCTTAAAGAATAAAATTATTTTCACTTATTATTTTTATTATTTTATAATTTTGAAATTTTTTCTTACCGCTTTTTGAGAGTAAAAATCAACGCTGAAGAAAAGAGTCGAATTATCTTAACTTTTCACGGGTTTTCGATCAAATAATATGTGTAAGGATGAGTTACGAGGTAGTAATTGAAGACTTCGACTTTTTAACTCATCAGTTGCGTGTTCAAGTTGGCGAAAAGATCATTTTTAAGCTATCAAATCAAGTTCCATTTCATGCGGAACACATTATATATGGAAGAAGCGATAATAAACTCCTCTGTTTTGAATCAGAGGTCTTGCAAGTAAGATATCTATGAAAAATACTCTTAAATAGACTTTTTTGACTCTTATATAGATCCAGGAAAACACTTCCTTCGAGTACATTCCTCAAGTAACTGGCGATATATTCGTGACTTGTAAGATATACCTTGATATGTGTTGCGAAATCAACGTGCGAGATGGAGATAGTGATGATTCAGATGACTGCGATAATGAGAGTGAAAGTAGCAGCGACAAACAGTCCGAGGAAGATGAATCTGAGGCAGAATACAGTCTTGAAACTAAGCAAAATGCGGAGTTTCTCCACTTACCGCCTCCTTCTCGTAAAGGAAAAGAGATTCCCTCTCCAATCATAGAAGGTGTTGCACATCGAGTAATTCCAATAATTGAAGACAGACGCATTCATCGTTTCATGGATGAAGACGACGATGAGAGCAGCCAACACCATGGGGAGCTTTCTGCTCATGAAAGAGATTCCGACAGCTTTTATGATAGTGATGATGTGATCTCATTAGATGATTATGATAATAATAGTCATCTTTTCAGGCCGTCTATGTCAGACGAGATGAAGTCTCCGATCGTTTCTCTCAACCAAGCTGATATTGCCAATATCTTCGAACATATGCCGCTTGATTTCATTAATTACAAAGACGGCGATGAAATCCATCCGTATGCAATCAATCTGGATAAGAGATTCCAACAAGAAGATGATCAAGACGAGACAGAGGAATATCCATTATACCTTAGCCATTATGACCCCTTAACACCACTTTCAAACATGTACTGTTACCCTACAAGTGTGCAACGCATTTTACCTCCACTACCTCCCTTACATGGGACTTCTTCCTCATCATCATCTTCTTCTTCCTCTAGAGTTATTCCTGTTCTTGTGAATGAATTCTCCTTTAATCCAAAGCAAGTTGTTTGCTCTTTCCGGGATAGAATCAAGTTTTTGCTCAATGACCAAGAAATTAGTCATTGTACCCTCTATTGTGAGGGAGAATTTGATAGTATTCTATTAGATAAGAATTATCAACCCTATTTTATTTATCAACCATCTCAATGCGGCAGTTTTATTATTAAAAATGAAATTTATAATTTTGTATGTAAGGTGATCGTTCATGATAGTAATGATCTTTCAAGGATGAACCATCAAATAGAATCACCTCCAAAATTATTTGGATCTTTCCATCCAAATATGAATAATCTTCCTAAACCGATCTTTAATATGGCTTCCCTTGAACAAAAGGAAATTGATTACTCCGAAAAGAATGCTGAATATATTGATCCTTCTTCTGCTATGATGCCAAACGATTATATTCATCCCTCTTTCACTGTTACTTATCCATACGAAGAAGAAGAATTTGCTGATGTGCTCCAGGATCTCACCTACTTAAATGTTGATCCCGATCTAACTCTGGTCGAGGATGTGAAGCCTATCGTTTTCTCGTCCAGTGCAGATTCGACTACTGCTGTTTCCCTCGCTACCTCTGAAGATAGTCGAGATGATGATGTAGATACAGATCCTGAAGCATCCTTTAGTGGAGCAACGAACAGTTTGGTACTCGACTCCTCAGCAAATAATACTGAACTAGAGAAACTATCTCGAAAAGCGAAAAAGAAGAAGAGAAGGAAAGAAAAGCAAAAGTTACAAAAGAAGATGACGAGAGAAGCATCAAATAGAGAAGATAATATGATGAATTTAGATGAGAATCTAACCGCTCCTGAAAACAGAAAGCTTGAACAGGATCAAGAAAGTTTGGAAGAGCGAATTGAATTAAGCCCTGAAAAGGATCGATCGGATGGTTATATGCTTGCAACAGCTGATTTTTCCGAAGATTTCGAAGTATTATCGGAAGATAGTCAAGTCGATGGAGACCAAGGTGTGAAAGAGGGAGGCTCAACCTCCCCTGATAAGTTAGAATTAAATGTAACCTCGTCGATCATGTCTCCCATTATTCAAAGAAAGACGAATATCATCATCAGTCCAGTGGACAAAAAAGCTCCTATCGACGACAGCATATACGATGAGAACGTCTCCTTCGATTCAGATGAAGATAATTTAGCAGCTGAGGAATCAAAGTCTGAGCCACAATTTACTATTCCAGACAGTCTGGTTCAATTGAGCGAAGAAGAATCGGTGAAAAGTCTCCCAGCATTAATCCCCAAGCCGTCTACTCCTCCCTGCTCAAGCAAAAATTCGGAAGACGTTTCTACTCCTGCAGCAACGAACACTTCTCATCATGTGTACACTACTCCAACAAGTGGAAAGAAGACGATAGCTTTATTATCGGCATTAGGATTGAAATCGAAGTCAATTGAAGAGAGAAATCCTATTAGTAGTTTCGATTTATTAGTCGAAACTTCGGAAAGCAAGGGATCGCCTCAGAAATATCATGATCCAAATCATTTTCAATCGCCTCTCTCCTCTGTACCCGATGATATTTCAAATATCTCCCCCAGCCTAATTAATGATGAGCAACAGCGAGAGCAAGAGCTGCAAGAATTTCTTCTTAAACGTAAGCACTTTTCTTTTCCTTACACCTTTCACGTCATTTGATCCTTTCATTTAATAGGTTTTGAGGTGATGAGAGAGAAATACGATCATAATCTACCTGATGTTCTCCCCAGGGGAAAAGAAGTTCCCGTGTACTGTTGGAGTAGCTTACCATCGAAGGAGGATAATCAAACGCATGATGAAAGTGATTCTAATACGAAATCGATTGAGAACAACGCCTCTAAGCCAGTCATTTTTCCATCGCCACGGCAATCCCGACAAAAGCCTAAGAAATCGTCTTTTCGAGGGATTTCAGGAGTCTATGTTCCTCCGCCTGCTCGAAGTTCTTCAAATGATGATGGAGAGAAAAAATTACGTGGTGTCTCTGTCGCTACTAACAGCTCATCAACTGCTTCTCCTCGCACTTCCTCCTCTCATAAGTCAAAGCACAAGACTTAATGATTCTGGCGACCTTGTATATAAATAGTAATGTAAATAGTTTCTCGTGCTTTATTATTATAAGTGTTGTTATGGTGATGATTTTTCATCGAGTGCATTTAAGTGTAATGTTCATATCTTATCTTTATTAAATTTCTGCGTCATTATTGTCCCTATCATTTTAAATCGAATCATCAGAGTTGTGTTGTATTATTATTGCAGCCTCTCTCTCTCCCCTCTACCCTTTACTCGAACCAATTTCATCGATTATAGACGTTTTTTATTTATTTATTTTTTCTTTCTTTTTCAATGTTGTTTGTTTTCAGCTACTTGAGATGATGAGACGATGCTTAAAGTTTCTCGGAAGAGGTTGTTGTTAGCTTCGATTAATTTCTCCCTGCTTATGCATCATCATCATCATCATCATCAATACTACTGTAGGAGTAAAATACATTAGTTCTTATTATTTATACCTATTATTAATAGTAATCCTATAACAAAGGATCATAATCAACAAACAAACCATTGTGAGGACTTTCATTTAAAGTTACTCAAATGCAAAAACTAATCTTATCCTACGATTATCATAGATGCGATAGACTAAATTCACTACGACCTACTAATACGACGAGAAGACAATAGGCATTATTTAAGTGTCGTAAGAGATCCATTTATCAGGAATTGTCATAAAATATCTTTCCATCGCTAAGGTAAAGCGCTTGCGATATTGTGATGGCTGGATAATCGTTGGTTCTGCTTGTCCTGTGAGCATACCTACTGAACCTTTACCAACACGTTCCATCTTCTTAATGATGTCATACTGACGCAGATAATCAATAATCCCGACAACCATCTCATGCTTATTTTCATCAAAGCCAACAAGAATCGAGTAATCGACGACATTGACAATCGATAAGAATAAAGTGTCATTTTGTACTGCTTTATGGAAGAAGAGCTTTGCACGATGCTTTAGAGGGAATGGTCGACCTTTCGTGAACTCCATGAGATTATCATCTAACAATACTTGTGAGATGCGTTGCGCAGGTTGTAGGGCTGCATGGATCTCTTGTTCAGACATATCATGCTCACTATTGGGATTCGCGTTGGTCATAGTCAAGCGAGACAATGAAGTACTATCTCGAGGACGGTCAGGAGCCGGAGGAAAGGTGCCTTCTCCTGCTACTGTACTCTCTGCGACTGTTTGAGCACGCTCTCGTTGCTTACGACGAGCTCGTCGACGTTTAAACACCGCCTACAAAAGAGTTTGTTGAGAATCATACAAATTGAAATCAAATAATAGCAGCTCTTACATCATCAAAGAATTCTTTCTTTTCACCAAGTAATTCAACATAACGAGCTCTGCTACTTCCTTTGAGATCGAAAGTTGTCGTAATGTTGCGCTAATTGAACAATAAAGTCATGGATGAAGATAAAAGATGGAATGACAATCATTTTACCTCATAAAAAATATTTTCCATCACAACAATGTTTTCCGTGCCTTTCTTGTTCGTTTCTTTATTGTCATAACGCACTGTATATACTCCTAAGATCTTACACAACACTGTTGGAAGATTGTGATAGTAAGCCTTTGCCATATATTCTATCATCAAAAGAAGAATAATGATTGTCAACAAAACTGTCATACTACAAACAAGATCAAGAAAGGACTTACCAAAATAGGCCGGAGCAAAATCAACAAACATTTGTAATTCAACTCTTGAAATTTGTTTACAAATTAATCTTTCATCCATTGTCTTTGAGAAAGATGCACCTGATTTACCTCCTTGTGCACTCCATTTTGCTGACATTGCTAAAGATCGAATAAAATTATCTCGTTGATCTTCTTCACCAAAATAACAATTACGTACTGCTTCGAATTGTTTGGCAAAATAAACTTGACATTGAAACTTACAAACTAAATTACCACGATCATCGTAATCATCAAAGCGATGACGAATATTTGATTTATCTTGTGATGTCATTTGTTTCTCATTCGCGGACATATTGTGATTGAGCGGACCATCAGAACCAAGAGGGAGATTACTGGATGGACCTTGTGATGGAGAATGAGGAAGATTCGTTTGATGCGATGAAACTCCTCCAACGCCAGGAGTAGATGTACCAGCAGCATTTGTGCCACTTGCAGCAGAGACAGAGGAAGGATCCTTTCGATCACTTCCTGATTCATTTGTTGTTGCTTCAGAGGATACAAACAGCTTCTTTACACCTTCTTGAATATTGTTAGTGACGTTGCTAATCACTGCTGTCGGGCCTTTGTTACTTCCTCCTGTTGAATTTGGAGTTACGCTGCCATTATTCACCTCGTTGACGGAATTACTATCAACACTGCTGTTTTCAAATCCGGAAGAAGCTCCAAAGCCACTAATACCAGCACCAGCATTCATCATCATAGACACATCGTGACCAGTAGATAATTCTTCGTTTGGAAAGTTTTTCATCAAAGAATGCAGTCCGCGGCGTGCGCTTCCTTTTTGATGGGTTCTCACTGGAGACACTGAGGGAGATTTATCCAAATCCTCTTCTTCCTCTTCTTCTCCCTCAGGCACAGCAGGAAGAGCATTATTAGGGTTACTTTCAACGCGAGGCATTGTGCTTCGTTTGAACGGTCCCATGATGGTTTGCCCGAGTGAGAAGACATCAGAACCTGCGGATGGAGAATTTAATCCCCCGCTGTTCGCGCTGTTAGTGGAAGAATCTAAATAGTCATTTGCAGAAGAATTGAACTGTTGTCCTTGTAAAGTCTTTGTACCTTTTCCAGATCGACTTTCAACAAAGTCGTTTTCAAAAAGGCGTTTTTCTTCCTCACTCATAGCTGCGTTTGTTCCTGTATTTGTCTCTAAGTCATGAATACCTTCAATATCATGGTTGTTCTCGATAGTATCCTCTCGAATCGAGGCTTGAAGATCTTCATAATATTCATTAGATGCTAAAGTGTAAGCAATAATCGACGCCAAGACATCTTCACTAACCGGAACAACAACGCCATTTCTTCCTGGCTTTAGGCCATAACGACCAATACCAAACTCTCCGAGAGGAACAAAGAATTTGCTTTGTTCCTCGGTAGAATCTTTATTTCCAACAAGAAAGCGCTGCAATGCCTTAGTTATGCGACTCATCTTATCCACAGGACGGTCTGATGCCCGCCGATTCTGCTCCAATGCGGCACGGTAAAGATTATTCATGCCGATAACTGGAGTTGCATGTGGAGCAGGAACTACATTGCTCGCAGTCGAATCTGTTGCAAGTACAGCAGTGGGAATACCATCGGCGACACTGACTCGCGTTTCTCTGTTGCTCGCAGCAAAAACATCTTCTTCTTTAGGGTCCTTCGGCGGTAAGGACTTCACTGAACTCATGTCGTGAACGTGTGCTGCAGTGATAGCCGGAGGAAGATCAACATTTCGGGCTAAATCAGCGCTAACTACTTCGGCTAAATGCTTTCTATGAGATTGGTAGTCGCTGTCTAATTCATCTGCATCCGCATTATTGTACATGGTGGAAACAATGGAGGCTACACCATGACCAGTTGGATTCACTTTTTCTGATATGACACTTTGCTCTTTGGCTTGTAATTGTTGGATGAGCATATTTCTTACAGATTCAAGAAATTTATAGATGGTATCAATGCGCGTGTTCCATCTGCAAGCCTTGAGGAAAGTGTCACGGAAATGAATCATTGGGAACAAAGCTGCAACGACGGCGTTGAACTCTGTGGGGTAAACTTCCTCCACCACGTCAATTGGATTATGTCCCTCTTCATTAGGAGGAGTAACGGATTTGTCAGAGTCATCAGCAACGCCGTCCTCTAACTGCGTTGGTACCTTGATTTCAGTTGGAGCAATGGAAACTGTCACAACATCAGAAATACTGGAGCGATCAGGAGGTACACCACCGCCGTTTCCAGATATATCGGACGAATGAGCAGCAAGGACGTTCTGTTGAATCATTTCGGCAGTGAAAGAGACCGACAAAGGGCGATCAGCCTTGGCAATTTTGTTTAATCGATCGTTCAAAATGTTGCGAATACGATTCTCCGCCTCTTTATCTTGATAGCGTTTCGGTAAAGATTCGTAAGTGCGTAACAACTCCTCATAAAATCGAGTAGCAACATTGTTTAACTCGTTGCTCATTAATTGGACATCCGCGATGGCTAAAGATAAATCATCAGGGCGAGAAGAAAGAATATCTTGCACTTCTCTCTCGAGAACGCTAATAGCAAGCCTGAAATCTTCCATGAGAATAGAATGCTTCTCTGGTAATTGATTTAAGATAATCAAAGTTTGCTTCCAATAGAAATCATCTGGAAAAGACATCTTCTCGCGAACATTCAACGTAAATGGATGAATTGGGAAGAATTCAAAAGTTGCAACATAGTTTTCACAAGTAAATGATAAAATATGACAATCACGTAAAGAATGATTACAACCACCGATAGTGCAACGAGCAGAACGATTATAAAATAATAATTCTAAAAATTTACCAAAACTCATTTTCCAGACTTCTTCACTTAAAATATGTTGAGGTGTAACAATACGACCACATTCACGACAAAACGAAGAAATAAACAAGGGTAAATGAAGTGGATCGCGGCCACTTCCACTCGTCGTAGTTGCAGTATCTTCACGATCTGATGCTACTACCATCGCTGCAGAATTTATAATACCCTTTCCATCAGTTGCTTTCTTGACAGAAATATCAATACGACCTGATTTATGAGCAAAACTTAAAGTTTGATCTAACATGCGACTTTCACGTTGAAGATGGTTGTTACGTCCTAATTGAAAGCAATTTTCAATAATAAAAGCACCTAAAGCTACGTCATGCTTTGTATAGTATTTAATACCTTTCACATCAGCTGGTGTCTTTTGCATTGGTGTTGAATTAACTGTATTCTCTAACATTAATAAAGATGTAATTAATAACGATTGATGACTCTCAATATGGAATTTTGTTAATGTTTTATTACGAAATAAAGTTGTCCCAATTAATTCTTTACGATAAGGAATATTAAAGTCAATATCCATCGAAGTAGAAATATAATATCGTTCTTTACGCACTTTTGCTGCCGGATTTTGATCGAGAAAAGATACTAAAGTTGGGTTAGTATCTTCGTATTCCCCATAATCGTAATTTTCATCATCAACAACTTCATCGTCGATATCACTTGAATCATCATAGATAGTATCATCGAGCTCTAAAGGTAAATCTGCGAAGCGATCGTTGTAATAAGCAACCTCCAGTCGTAGATGATATGCGACGAGGATCGAAAAACGAATAATCCGCTTCACTTCAGCAAGGAGAGGGCGATTGCCTCCACGCAATACAATCGTACATCCTCGTTCCGAAGGACATCCCTCGATATACGCATACGTTGACGCACGCGAGATGCGAGTGCGAAGGATTCGGGTGGTTTGAGTGTCATTCGATCTTTCAGGATCATCTTGCACTAATCTCATCCAGAACTTGCCACAAGTTCCTAAACATTCCTCCCCAAATTGCTTAATCATACTATCCGTGGATGGTAACAACATCGCTCCTGTCATTCGAGCGACTCTTTCTAAAATAGTTTGCTTAACGTTTTGCATGACGAGGACTTTGTGCTCGCATAATAGTTCTTGTGCTTTGCGAGCAACAGCTTTCCCAACTAAAATAATATCTATAGAGACCATTAGAAGAAGGATTTGAAGACGTGAAGATCTCGCTTACCAGGCTTCAAGGACATAATTTTCTCGACTAAGATCTCCATGAACTTATCTTCTTGTTCAATCAAAGTATCCATGGAAGCTAGTTTTGCTTCAGTGCGCTGAAATTCTATTCCGCCTGCAAGAAGAAGAATACGTGGATCAGGCTTTGCGCCATCAACAGACATCTTCTTGTGAGAAACATTCTTGCGAAAGACGACACCATCGACATAGACACACTCACTCATAGTGCCGCCTGGAATCACTTTGATCTTCACGTATGGACGAATGTCAAGGTTATCACCAGATCTAACATCAGGGTCCACAGAAGAAACCACCACTTTTACCAAGTTTACGACAGTCTCTTTCCAGATCTTGCGCTCATTTGTGATGACAGTACTCGTGTCAATCAAGCGATCCACAATTGAAGTAAGATGATTTGAAGCTCTATAAAAGTAACAATAAGATGTTGAGAGCGAAAGAATCAAAGAAACGCGAGAAGATTACCTTTCTTGAAGATTCTTGTTTGAGTTCTTGTATTCAGCATTGAGCTCTCGAATTTGAGCATTCTGAATATCCACTAAAGTCTTCTCCAACGGCTTTCTTTTCACTAATTTTGCTTCACTTGGAATTTTTTCATTGGCTTGCTCATAACAAACTTGACAAGCACGAACTAAACCGGGAGTGTTGAATAAAGCTCCATCGATTGAATAAGAAGAACAATTATTGCAAAACACTTGACCGCACATACGACAATGATGACGTCTTCGGTACATAGTAAACGGTTCTTCGCAAGCATAACAGACTTTGCAAAATTTATCAGGCATCCAAAACTGTTTTAATTGTTTGCCGGTGTGCTTTTCTTCTTCCTCGGGATTATTTCTGTTTGAAGCCTCTTCAGGATCAATTAAAACTGGGAGAAGATGTTTCTTTGCATCACCAGGTGCTGGAAATTCACAAAATCTAAGAGCGACCAAGTCAAGAACGGAAAATCATTCATTTCAAAAATTACTTACCCCCAATGAGGATCTTGCTTAATGATCACATTTTGATCATCCTGACCAAGCAAAGTCTTCGTTAAATTCCACATCCTCTCTTAAAGTCAAAGAGGATGACTTTCTGCCTCTCGGACGAACTCTGATTGGAGAAGAAGAAGGAAAATAGACTGAAGCAACTTCTTTGGTTGATTTGTTGGAAAATCTTTTCCGCCACCGATACTGATACCGATATCAATACCGATACTGATTTCCTGAATAAAGCAATTGCTCAGTTCGATCGGAAGGAAATGCTTAAATCTAAATTCTCAATTTGAAATTCCTTCCCCTGTGCCAATACACGCCTTCCCGTTTCTACTTGATAGAATTCAAAGATTCATCCAGACACTTTCTATTTTCATCAACTCTTATTCTCTTTTCTAGAAAATGAAGAAGGCGCCCGCGAAAGGCTTGTCGGTAGGTCGAGAACTCTTTTCTGACACCACCCATCTATTTACCTTTTTGTAGACTATGGAAAGGAAAGTTCCGAAATCTGAAAAATATTCTCATGTTCGTGGAGTGCTAGATACTGGTCTAACAGTTAATAAAGTCAAATCCATCACCGCCAGGGAGTATGCTAAACGTCGTGACGAAATTTTTTTCCGAGTCACTAGAGTCCAATTATACGAACTCTACAGCGAATATGAAGCAAATGAATACGAGACGATATCAGAAAATGCTTTAGGTGGAGGTGGAGATCCGCGTGTGGTAACCTATCATGAATCAGATCGACCTGAATACGATAAACCATATCTGATATTAGATGTTCGAGAAATCGATGCTTTCAATGTCTGTCACCTCCTTCAAGCAAGAAGTTTTCCTTATGCTATGTTACGAAGAGATCAATACATTCCTGAAATTTATCAGTATCGGAATAAGCCAGAAACTCTAATCATCATGTATTGTGACGATGAACGAGTTAGCAGAGATGCAGCGAAACTCCTCGTCGATCGAGGAATTGACAATATTTTCCTTCTAACTGGTGGTATGAACGAATTCGCCTATGATTACCCAGCGTTTGTGGAGGGCAATCCCCCAACACCACCTCGACGAAGAGAGTTGTTAGGAGCTAGCTCTTCAGCAGTCCCAAGATCCCAGCCAAGTAAGTGCCGGTATCGTACATGCCAATTCCGAATTATATTCTATCTTTTGATTCAGAGATGGGAAGAATACCTGAGCATGAAGAACATATCCCACCCTCTCCTGTTGGGAAACTCACTCAAAGCAAGTTAGATAGACATAATTTAAGTTTTGGAAGCAGTGGGGGACCTGCTATGACCACTGGTAGAAGATCCTTTCGCGATGGGAAATCTGAGACCGCTACAGCTATGTCAAACAAATCTGGTAAGTAGTTCCGTTATGTAATGATGAGCTGTCTGATTCTTTCTTGTTATAGTCGCGGAATCAGTAATCTCCAGAGCAACGTCCAGAAAAGGGAAATTTTGATGTTACTGTGCTTTGATCTCTCTAACCATGTATAAACCTTGGCAAAAATAATTATTAGTCTCTTACCAAGGTCGGTCTATCTTTCCACCGACTTTATTGTTTTTGCTTTGCTGCATTTCTTTGTTTTTTTAATTTCTTTTTTGTTTAGTTGATTGTTCGTCTTATTCCTCAATGAGTCAAAAGAAAAGTGAATTAGAAGATATAGTAAGATTTTATGTGCTTTCAACAATTCTAAAGGTTGCCTATCGCTTTCAACTCCTCCTTTGAAGCAAACTGTTTGAAGAAGTGGTTGATATCTAGCGATCCTCGATTTTCTTTCTCTTCTGGTGATATTTCGAAATGATCGATTTTATCCATCGAGAAGGGGAATTCTACATTGTAAAGCTGCGAATGATCTTATTAGAAGAGAGATTGTGCTACATGAAGTGAACTTACTTCCAACACTTGTGCAATATCTTTTATGAATGCCTGAATCTGCTTAGCACTGACGTTATCACAACGAAATAAGATGCACAAAAGTGTTTATAGCAATTAAAAGCACTATACCTCTGGTTAAACGTCTCCTTGATGTAGTAGAGGAAACTATCGATGTCCTTTCGACTCCAATTCTGAAAGATATCACCAACTTCATCCTCTTGCACCAACCACTGAATCTTCAATTTCAAATCTTGAAATAATTCGTATGCATCGTGTGCAATCAACTCCATGGCCAACAACGTAAGTTCATTTTCTTCAGAAACAGATGGAGTACAGTTCATCCCCGCATTCAGCAGATGCAATCCTTTACAAAGCTAATCGAAAAGAAAGGGAGTAAAGAAAAGATCCTAAAACACAATGACAAGACTTACAATAACACATATTTCTTCAACACTTTGTTGATAACTAAGTTGTTTTAATTGAAAAAAGCCAGATGTAAAGAGTCTAGATCGTTTGTGTACATATTGATAATACCTAACAAGAAACTGTTGATAAGGCGCAGAAGGTGGTGTAGAGGGCAGAGAAAGTTTGACTGATTTTATTTTGAATCTTTTCGAAAAATAATTGGGATCATAATGTAAAGAATTCGTTTTCTTATGTTTTTCCTTTTGCATTTTCGTGAGTATCTTCTGATAGATCATCGCATCTTCTTTATCAGAGAATTTTACAAGGAAATGCCAAAGATATAATGCTTTCAAATTTGTTCGAATATCATCTTCAACCATTTTTGCCCATAGTTTTCGTAAAGTTATACGATAAGGGTTATTTGCTGATTTATAGTCACGGTTGTAGTGAAAAGATTTTGTTGTTTCAAGAAATGTACTAACATCTTTTTCAAGGGGCTGTATATCATCAGGAGTTGTTAATTGTAAAAGTAAACTTTCGAAGTCACTTGCGAAATAAGCTTTGATGCTTCTATTGATGAAGGAAAGTGATTGCGTGGCTTTGGTGCTGGTTTCGCTAAGAGTTTGTTGGAAAGACGAAGCTGTCTTCAACAGCTTTGAGGCTAATGATTCTTTCCGTACTGGGATGATAATCTTTCTTTTCCCATTGCTTGTCATCATATCGCTACTATCGTCTTCAATATCGACTTGAACGCCATCTTGGTCGTCCTCATCGTCAAAACCAGGTTGAAACGTGTCACGCTTGACAATTTTTGAATTCTTCCTCCCTAAAGAACGACTCTTTTTTGCATAATACAAAGGACATAACTCTCCAAATAGTAAGAATATTGAGAGAACAATGATTAATCTCTTTCTTATCATTTTTTTCCTCTCAACAATTGTTCAAAACAAACTCAGCTCTACAGCGTAAAATTAAGAAAGGAATTCCTCTCTCTTCTTTCACAATAGAAACCAGCCAAAACAATAAACAATCAATCACTCAACATTACATTAGACTTGAGTATACTAGACTGATAATGGAAGAGATTAAAGAAAATCCGACCCCTTTATCAAATGGAAGAAAGAAGTTACCATATGACTTTTGGCGTGAAATTGGATCGCCAAGATTTGTAGTTGCTCCGATGGTTGATAACTCTGACTTAGCATTTCGAATGCAAACACGTAGATATGGAGCAGAATTAACTTTTACTCAAATGTTAAATAGTAATATGTTCGTTCAATCAAAAGAATGTCGTGCAAATCTCTTTGAAGTCTGTCCAGAAGATCGTCCTTTGTTCACTCAAATCGCTGGTCATGACCCTCAAACTATGCTTGCTGCAGCAAAATTAGTTGAAGATCATTGTGATGCAGTTGATATTAATCTTGGATGTCCACAATCTATCGCGAAACGAGGACGCTATGGTGCGTTTTTAATGGAAGAATTAGAATTACTTGATCAGATTGTTCGTACCATGGTGAATGGTTTAAAGATACCAGTTACTTGTAAAACTAGAATTTATAAAGATGATTTTGAAACTTCTATTCGATTATGTGAAACATTAGTTAATGCTGGTGCATCTGTATTAACAATACATGGTCGAACACGTGATGAGAAAGGATGTTTCGTTGGTGCATGTGACTGGGATATGATACGAAGAATTAAAGAACATTTTGCAAAGAAAGAAATTCCTATTCCTATTATAGCAAATGGTGGGATTGAAAATCTTGATGATGTCTTACGTTGTTTAGAATATACGAAAGCTGATGCTGTCATGACAAGTGAAGCAATCTTAGAAAATCCTGCGATCTTCTCTCGTAGTATTGATCGAAATGAAATCTATAAATCACAATTAGAACTTGCTGGTAAGTGTTTTTCACAGCCATTATGATGGTATTTTTCTCTAATAACTTGTCTTCATAGAGGAATATTTGGAACTCTGTGACGCATATCCAGTCTATCATATTAAATGTGTTCGATCTCATATTCTGAAGATGGTTTATCGATATCTCAATGGAGATGTTGAATTAAGGAATATCTTTGCTAATTCGAATACTTTAGCTGATTTTAGAAATGCTTGTCAATACCTGAGAAATAAACTAGAGAGTAAGGATCAAGCCGAGAGAGAAGCAGAGGAGAAACAACTTGTATCATGGTATAATCGACATAGATTGAACAATAAAGTGGTTGAGGGAGATGATGATGGAGAGAACTATGCCTCAGCAAATGTATCAGCGAAGTCTACTGGTCCTCGACCGCCTTTCTCTGCCTTGGACGAGTCCGTGCTAGAGGATGCATTTAGTATGTTCCAATGCTATTAATAGATTACAAACATTTGTTAAGAATAGTTTTGTTTGATGATTTTTATTTTTATTCTTATTTTTCTTCATTTTGTTAATTGTTTATACAAGAAAAAAATCATGAATTTGTTGTTAGTAATATAGCATGCTCTAAACCCTATCAAACTACAACGACTTAACTTATCAATGAATATCATTACTAGGAGTACAAACAATACAATAAGAAAGAAACTGGAAAACTCATAAAACTGGCAGATAAATATGTTCACCACCCCTTACTGCTCTCGCATCAAATCGCTTAACTATTGCTAGGTTTATTTTCAATTGCACCAATTCGTCCTGATGGTAATGGTTCAGGACATAACTCAGGATGAATGACTAACATTTCACCAATCTTTGATCCTTTCTTAATAATTTTATATGCTAAATAAGTAAATACACCAAATGTTAATGCTATAGCAACAATTAAATGAGTTTGTAAATGTTTAAAATTCTTTTCTAATATAATCACTTCACTATTACTACCTCCATCATTACTACCAGCAACATCAGCAATAATACTATCGCCCAGAATACTCGTCATACCAGTCAAATTACTCGTTAATTGAACTAAAGGTATAATAGGAGGTAATAATAATGTTAATAAAGAGAATAAGAATATAAATAAGGTAAATAACTTCATAATCATACCAGTTAATGCTTCAATCGGTGTACGATAACTAAACGGTGATGGTTGATGTATATTAGGACGATAAATACCTAATAATAGATCAATCGCATCTTGTTTGGAACCATCAGTGAAATTATTAATATAATACCTCATACATGAATTAATACCATCATTAATTTTACCTTTCGTTGTTCGTTTCCCTGTCTTCGTAAAATCAACTTTTAATGCACCAGTACCAGCATATCCTAAACTAATAGCATTAGCATTATTCGTCCAAATAGTTTTAAAGATGACTTCAAATTGTTTCCATGGTGTATTTAATATATTATTGCTATTCATATCTAATGTATTCGCTTTATTTAATTGAAAGATTAATGATCTTCTAGCAAATAATGATTGTATCACATTAGTACGATCTAAATTATCCATACAATTTGTGCGTATAATACCAGTTTGCCATGATAATATTTCACCTGTATTATTATTTTTACAGAAAAATTTATGTGAACGAAATAATTCATCAACTTGCATAATTAATTTTGATAAATTATTCCATTTACCTTTTAATGCTGTCTCATGATGGAAATCAAACCAATAATAATAAACACTTAATGGGAATACCTTGGTTTTGACATGGTCGATAACTTCTTTAAACTCGACACCTAATTTACCTTGATCTTTTTTATTATCAATTAAATTAATAAATACTAAACTTGTTGCGGGTGATGATAAATGATATTTATCTGCTATTTCTTGGATATGATTGAAACAATAATCAATCGATTTATTACGATCGGTTTCAATGAAGACAGCTGGATCATAACGCATATGTACGGGTGATGTCCATTTTAATGGGATTGATCCACGTATTTGGACATAGGAAGTAATTCTATTATCTGGGAATAATAGAATTTGTTCAGTTTCAACAAAATTTGCTGGATGTCCAAATTCATCAATACCTCGTTTAGTGAAACGACATCCTTGACGGTATTGAGATCGTCGGGAAATAAATACTAATGTAAATTTAACATCTTCTACTGTACAATCTGAACGAACTTCAATGAAAGCTGACATCACAGGAACAATCCATTCATGAGAATCTGATTTCACCAGATCATCGATGAGGTTATAGTTCCAGAAGAAACGAACGTCAGCACGGCGCCAGCTAGGATCTGGTGTCACCACCCCACTCGCGATATTTGTGGAAGAAGGTCGAGGATTTGTGGATTGAAGCTTTGCAATACGTTGTTGAGTGTTCGTAATGTCATGAGTATAGGAGAAGTAGAAGGTATGATCATTCATAGCAAAGTTTAATAACTGTAAATAACGATCTTCATCACGTTGTTTTACCTCAGATAATACACGGAAGTTACGAAATAATGGGATAATCACAATTTTCTTAGCTTTACGTATCTCAAGGAAATTAAGTGATACATGTGGTTCCGACTCAACCACTAATGCAACATATGAACCACTTAATAATTCATAAAAACCAAAGATAATTTCAAATGGTACAACTTGTGAAGTTGGACCTAAATCTGGTTTTTGTTTCTTTTGAAATTTTTCAAATTTTTTCCCTTCTTCCTTTTGAGTGACTAATAAACATGGTTGTGTATCACTTTCTAAATTCTCAAAGACAGCATGAGTTTCATAAATTTTTAAAATCCTTCCTTTACCCATTGTCTTAAATACTACAAGAATTACAATTGAATGCTTTGTGAAAGAATCTTTTAGGTTGTTCACTATCTACAACGAGAACACAACTTAGCTTGATTAGATCCTTTGATGCCTAAAAAAGAACGCTTATTTACGGAAAAGAAGCGCTCTTCTAAAAAGTGTTTCTCTCGATAGAAGGCGGAGTAAAAAAGTGCTTTTTTTCGTTGAGTCACAAATCTTTGAAGTACAAAGAGAGGAGAGAAGGTCTGACAACTGCAACTCTTTCCATTTATTAATGATTGGTTCTATAGACTTATTTCCGTGTGGAATAGATTAAATTGAGTATTTCAACGCTATGAACTCTTTCAATTTCGTGGTTCTCCTGATTCTGGTCTTTGCTTACCATGGAGAAGCATTTCGAAAGTTCAACACAGTTCCTAGAAGTACCGGGACAGCTCTTTCTATGCGCCCATTAGCAGAATCGGATGTGAAATTATTTAAGGGATTAGCCCCAATAATGACTGTCGCGATTCAAACTGTTCCCTTGGCTGCATTTGCTGCAGATGGTGGAAACACTAATCCATTTATTTATCCTCTCGTGATCTCGGTATTGACAATGGTGCCCTTCCTGTGGTACCAACAGTAAGTAAATGTATATTGGTTTGTTTTGGCTCTAACTTGATTCCCTTAGGCAACTGGCCCCAAAACCAAGAGTTGCGAAGCAAATAGAGCTTGATGAGAATCTTCGACCTGTTAACAAAGCAGAAATAAGCGCTGGTCGCGAAGGTACTGCTCGAGCGGCAAAGAAAAAGTGAAGGAAAGTTACATGAATCAAATTAATGATATTGATACGATGAAGGTGTTGTGAGATTTTGTGCTAATAATGTATGTATTAAAACAATTGTTTAAAACTATTAAGAAATTCCTTATTTCATCCGTTAATTTTCAAATAGGGAATCATCTGTGTGCAATGGAGGGGTCTTTTTTCCAGTCTAATGAGTGGCAGCGATACTACGATGAGGAAGTTGCAAGGATGCGAAACTTTCTCGATGATGTTTCGCGTGATTCAGGGAAATCAGTTTCGAATCATTTGAAATCAAACGAGCCTACTATTTCGAGGGCTAGTGCTGAAAGATCGAAAGGTGTAGGAGATAAGCAAAAGAAATTTCTCGATGATTGGATATCATCAATAGATAATGAAAAGAAGGATACTAAACTACAATCTAGATCGAAGGAAGATATTCTATTGAACAAAACTTCGAACAGTGAGGTTGCGTATGATAAGCAAAAGTTAATGCAGAAACTAATGAAAATCCGAGGAAAATGTAAGAAGTTTTTTCATTTCAATATTTTTTAATCAAATCTCTGTTCTTAGTGCAAATCGAGCACGAAGAGATTTTACGACAACAGAAAAGAGCTTTAATCGCTGAAGCTGATCTTAATTTAAAGGAAAAGGTTAAGGAATTACGAGCTAATATCATCGCTGAGAAGAAGGCAAGAATGGAGAAAAGGTTTATGAAAATTCTTGAATGTCACCTAGATCCCTCCAAGACGCGTGAATTAGATTCTTTGAAAGATGAAAACGATGAAGATCGAATGATTCGAATTCATGCGACGGATTGTGCGAAGGAAGTGGAAGGTTACGCCCATGAATACTTCCTCCGAAAAGTTGAACATGGTCTATCATATATCCCACAAGCAATTGTTGAATTACATGAAGAGTATCGTAATCGAGCCAAAACTCGAGGAAGAAAGGATTCATTCCCAATTCAAAGTCATGAATCGATGATGATTAATGATGAAAATATAGAAAACACTATCAGGACTTCTCGAACCTATGGTCATTCGCTAAAGCCCTCATTATCATCTTCCACGTCGATTGCAAGCTCATCCTCCTCCAGGTCGAGGAATGTGCTGCAAGAAGAGATTAAGAGAGTGATGATAGAACAAAAGCAACAATTTCGCGATGAGTTTTATGATCCAGACTTCTTATCAGGTTTATCACCTGAAAATATTCCCAAAGTGCAGCAATTAGAGAAATTAGTTGACGAAAACTTAAAGATGGCAGCTCAAATCATGGTGTTAAGAGAATTAAAATTCTTTTCATAACTTTTCTTTTTCAGTTTTAAAATGTTTTTCATTCTTTTTATCTCTTCTACTTTTACCAGATTAACAAATATATAATATAACCTGTTTTTAGAGAAATAACAAAAAGATTCTCTCGTAACTTTGAAGCTCTTTGTATGTATTATAATGTTTTAACCCAAAGGCTTGTCTAAAGCGAGTACCTTTCTTTCGATGTAAAAGACAATAGAATGAAACCTTCAACCAAACATAGTATAAGCCTACCTATCTCACTTACAGGCTTATTTGATGCCTCAGATGATGAAGATAATGGTGATGAAGTGGGTCAGGCAAAGGGGGAAGGGGCAAAGTTTGAAAATGAGTCAGAAATCATCTCAACTACATTAGGTGGATACGAACTAAAGATCAGACAGATGGTCTGGCATCAAGCCAATGCGAATATTATTTGGCCTGGTACTTATAACTTAGTGGATCATATTTTTAACGTTCATGATCTTGAGAACCCGATGAAACTCAGGTATGAGACAGGGAAGTGCTTAGAGCTCGGTGCTGCGACTGGTGCACTGTCACTTGCTTTGATGAAAACTGGTAAATTCGATATCATCACAAGGTAAGATAGTATCACTTAATTATGATACTTCTTTTGATGCTTTTTGTCCTTCAGTGACATTGATGATGGAGGAATCGTAGAAGAGAATATTCACTGGAACTATCATCATAATGGTAGGTATTGTTCGATAGGACCCTTGAGCTGATTTAACCTTCCTTTATGTAGGATCTGAGCCACCAAAACATATTCCTCATACATGGGGTAATGGCTGGAGCAAAGAAAACGAATGTACATATGGGTTTAAGTTCATCATAGCCTCTGACATCTTATTATACGTGAGGTAAATTGTTAACGAGTTTCCATCTTTTATTGTTTATCATCGCTTTTAGTGTTTATCCCCTGTTGGTTCAAACTTTAAAAGAAATCTTTGAACATGAATCTAACGTAGTGGAGTTCCTCATGTCATGGAATCGAAGGATACAAGAATCATCACAATTCTATGATCTTATGAAAGATGCTGGATTTCAAATTTATTCGCATGGTAAAGGTCTTTATTCGTTCTATAAGTTAGATAGAATGGATTCTTACTTGCAAACACTTGCTGAATCTTCTTCTACTACTTCGAACAATTCATCATCAAAATAACATCATTTGATCAAAGTGTTTGTCATATTTCAATGCTATATTGTGAATATTGTTTGTTATCTTTGTCAATTAATAATTTAAAAATAATTCTATTATATGGTCATACTTCAACTCTATGGAATGATAACCCAGTCTCGTCCTGTGATTCAGCGATGCCTATTCCATTATATTCTAACAATGTTCGAGACGGCAAGACTGAATTTCCTTCTTGATTAATGAACTGTGCAGGATAACCTACATAATACATTCTCCATCGCTTCACATCGGGTAAATAGACAACATGAGGAGAACTCACTCCTCCTGCATCCCACGAGCTAATTGATGACGCAGCTTTAAAGATCGGTTGATCAGAAACCTTCTTCCAATCATAACCATTTCTACTAATTGCAACACCAATAGCATGTTTACCAGTTGAACAAACTCCTTCATAGTACATCCGAAAGGAACCATCCGGCAATCGAATGATATGTCGTCTCGTGGCACCATTCGCATCAAAAGCACTCGGATCATTAGGATTGCCATCGAATACAGGCCCTTTCTTCTCCCACCTCAAAAGACCATCAGAAGAAACTGCTAAGCAAATAGTATATCGATTCGTATTGCGGTTAAAGGTATGATAGTAAAGGAAGTATTCTCCATTGACCTCTAAAACACTCGGCCAACCAATAAACATCCCGTCAAAATCTTCAGGGGATTTCCCTTTCTCTATAATTGAAGCAAAAGCAGATGATCCCTCTACACGACTCCAATGAATGCCATCTTGAGAGACTGCAAGCCCAATCTCCATCTTCGTTCCAACAACCACATTCTCACTTCCGTCAGCATTAGCAGTGGGTAAAGTCAACTTATCACCATTCCCACCAAAGGTATACATGAGATAAACATTACTATTTGATTGAAACTTTGTTTGAATTTTACTTCCTGCTTGAATAATATCACCCAAACCAACATGTTCAGAGTCAAAGTAAAACCTGACACACAACAAATTAATAAAGAATTACGAATATTCAAAGAATTTGATGCTTACCAATCACCAGTATCTTTACTAGGATTTAGTATAGGGGAATTTTCATGGACTTTAAAGTCGTTGATACCATTACGGGAAGTTGCATACACGATTCTGCCGGTTGATAATTTAAAGACGTTGTCGGGAATGGTTTTATCTCGCATTTGAAACCATAATTTCCACTCACTATCATCATTATTTGGGGTTAATATTCGAGGCATTCCAACACTAATGGCTTGATACTTCTCCTTCACCAAAGGAATGTCCTTGACATGTAAGATACAAGATGTAAAATCTTGAATATGAGAGATTGCTCGAAGTGAGCACTTTCCAGTTTCCCTTCCCCTCCTAATGATTGAAGGAGTTCTTTGTATATGCAGGAATGACTGCAATAAAGGAAGTAGTTGTATTAGAAGTAATAAGAGGTAAGATTGCCATCGCATCTCTCTGACGCTATTTTCTTATCACCGGTATTCGTAAATTGACGCTTTTATGTCCGTAATTTTTACATGTTCATAATTTAACTATCTGTAACGTGAAACATTGAATCATCTCTCCAATTAGATCAAGAATACTTAGAAACCAAAACCTAAATAAACTATAAAACTAATCAGACAAAGCTCCAATCGCTACGATTTGTTTCTAAGAGAAAAAAAAAGAAAATTTAGCTCTGATATTAAAAGTTCTTTGAAAGCTTACCATTCTTTGCTTTAAGAGTCGATTTTCTTGCTTAAGATTTTGAATTTCTTCCATTAAAGCGATCTTTTCATTCAAGAGTTGGATCACTTGACTTTGAAGATCAGAAGGCTTTCCGGTATTGCCTTCCACAATATTTTCCACGTTCTTGGTAGCTCGCTCGTTTTGATAGTTTAGCTGGTTGATAGAATCCGAAACTGATTTGGAAGTTGCTCGAGCATACCGCTTACGAATTTCCGAAAGCTCTCTAGCTTCCTCTTCTGACAGTCCCTCGTAAAGATAGCTTTCGTCATCTACAACTTTATTCTCTGACATTTCAATATGAAGCTTTTCTTGTAGCTCTTTGTCAGATACTCCATCAGAAGGGAGAGATGTTTGCTCCTCATGAACATAAAATGTCTCACAATCATCATTTTCTAAATCTGTACATTCCTCCCATTCATAATCATCTTCACTGCCTGGTTTGAGTTGACTCAGAACATCTTCCGGGATATATTTGACGCTACCATCAGCATTATGAATCATCTTCATCACAGGAGTATCCGACTTAGAAATTGCAGGCGAAGCGTGAAGAGGCTCAGGAAACTTACTCTTTGGATTCAAGTTTGTCGAAGACGACAATTGATTAAATTCCACTTCAGTATCATTTAAATAATTCGTTACCATCTTAAATAAATACTGGATGTCATCCATCTGTTTGTTATAAACCATTTCATTCGAATGTTTCGATCTTTTCTCTAATATAAGCTGATTTAAAGTGTCTTTGGATTGTTTCAATAGTTCTAGTGCTTTCAAAGGCTTTTGATCTTCTCTGAAGCAAATCGCTGCATTAAAGAGAACGATACTCAACTTCTCAAAATGAATACCGATCTGTAATCCTTTGGTAGATTGCATCGCTTGATCGACAGCTCGTTGCCAGAATGATAGGCCATGCGAATAATCCTTTTCGATGCAGTAGATGGCAGCCAGTAGTTGAACAGTATGTAAGTATTCCAGCTGCGTACTTGAATCATTGCTCTGTTGAAAGTAGCGATCGAAAATTTCCAAAGAGAATTTGGTACTTCGTTTTGCTTTGCGAAGAAGTTCTTCTCTCACATTTAGTTCTTTCGCTGATTCAGTTGAAAGTCTTTGATATTCTTCATAATACATAATTCCCAGATTTTGATGAAGTAGTGCTTTCATGTGATAAGGAACAAGTTGACTTTGAATGTCAACTCGATCAATTAAATCATTCAGTAGACGTAAGATTTGCTCGCTAACATTTTCCTTTTCAGGAATTGCAGTCACTGGTAAAGACCAAAAGTAGGAGTTTCCTGCTTCCGCTCCTTTTTTCTCAAACTGAAGTAAGTCTACTAACAACTCATTACTTTGGTTCTGATAGGTGAATACATCCTCCAATGATTCGATTGAAGGAACATCATCTCGTGTTTGTTGATGTCGAGGAGTCTGCAAGTCTTTGATTTTTTCATTTGTTTGTGTCAAGAGTTGATTTATATTCTCAATTCGAAGTAAACAAAGATGAAATAAAGCTTTTCGGATTTTCAAAATTTCTTCTTGTAGCTTTGAAATTTGTTGTTCGCTTGATTGCGATGATAAGATTCTCCCTCTACTTCCCAACTTTTTAATCTGCTTTTCAAGGTCGTGTTGTAAAACATCAACGTAATGATGGGAAGCTTTGCTGAATCTCTCATAGTCATATAAATTACCACTTTGATTAGCAAGTAAAAAGGATTGTTGAGTTTCATTGCGATAGACTTGTCTATTCGCGTGTAGATGATTAGATGGTGAAACATAGATTGACCAAGAATACTTACCTGGCAACTTCCAGCAAATAGTCTCGACGAATATTCAACAATGTTGGAAGAACTCCACCACTCCTAGCTTGACATATAGAGTAAAAGGCTTTGCGGAAAACTTCGGCACGATATAAAGATATCTCTCCCATCAAGTGCAATACTGGATTATTCTTGTGGTGCAACCAAGCTGGTGGATGAGAGTTGATTTGATCTGTTGAAAGGATCTGAATCTTTGGTATCTTTCCAGTTTTCTTTTGCTCTAACGATGAAGATGAAAGGAGCTGGAGATATAGTTGATCAAACGCTTCTTGATCACAAGTAACGGATTTATCCGCAATACTCCACCATTCCCTCAAGAATGAAAGTGTCCATTCTGTATTTCTGAAAATCATAAAGCCAGTATTCACGAGACCCAGCTTAATATCTGCAGAGGCAATTATATCCGCATCAGAGTACAGTCGTAAAATTTCCTCAATAGAAAGACCAAAATCCAATATTATAGCATCAGAGTCTAATAATTCGGAAAGTTAATTCTTCCAAGCTTAGATTAACAAGATTACCGCTTACCTATCCAGACAATAGCTTGTTGATCTTTTCCCCACGAAGTGAATGCATCGATCAGAAGCTGTACTTTATACCAACGGAAATCTTCAAGAATATGATTCACTTCCAGGGAAGGTAAAGATGAAAGAAGATGACAATGGTAGTGTCGTTGTTCACAATAGGAAGCGATGACAGAAAATTGAAATGGCGTGTAGTAATCAATTTTATCAATAGCAAACGTTCCTGTTCCAGGCGATGATAGTACCAACAAGCTGACATTAGTTTCTGAAGGTATCCCGTTTACTCGTGGGAAATACTCTTGAGATAAACACCTATTCAAAGTTTCAGAATCCTCGATGACACCGAATTTATTCGAAAACTGGAGGGATGAGCAACAAGAGCCAATTTTTTCAATATGCAAAGGCCATGGTTGAGCTCCTCCATCAGAACACACAAAATTACCAACAAATACAATGAAAAAGAGCAAATAAACCAACATATCTCGCAATTGTCAATGATCTACTAAAATTTGCGCTCTCTCTCTTGATATAATAGAAGTATTGTCTCGAGATTAATTTAGCAAAATTACCAGCTCCTCCAAAACTAACTCATCATCAATCAAACACACTATTCAAAAATCAAAATAAACATTGAAAATAGTTCCAGAATTTGGAAAAATACGCAATCTCTTGAATCAAAATCACTAAACACTACACAATATAGTTTTCAAATCAATAGGACGATTTCGACGACTCAAGATTAACTCCGTTTGAATGGTGGATTTCTCTTGGTTCAAAAGAATTGGATTGATTTGCCTTCCAGTTTCCATCACTGGAACCACATCAAAATTTTGGAAGCAAGAATCGATCGTATTCAAATCAATAAAGAATGTTGCAGACAAAGGGGCAATTGGAGGAATGACCGCGCCAGATGCTTGCAATGCTTCACCTCGTGGTCGATATTCAATCATCAAATAAGAATTCGGTTCAAGATTTTCCAATGGGGTCTGCATATGCCACGATTGTCCCCAAATAATCGTACCACCATTCGCGTCGGTATTGATAGCTGCTGGACCACGGATGTCTCTTGCTGTTTCTAATAATTGTTTCTTCTCGTTATACACTGAAATTACAATAGAAGGGTCTTCGGAAACTTGAGGTCTGTAGGAGAAATGTAAAAAGATAGCAGTTATTTGATTGATAAACTTACGCTTTAAAGAAGGTTTGTGTATTAAATAGGAGACTCAGATACGAATAACCTTTTAATTTACCAGCGACTGAATAGTTATTTCTTTCAACGCTCGGAGAGGCTGCACCGTTGGCACTACTAATTGCAGCAGGTTTAGTTTGTGTCTTCATGTTATTCAATGCTTGTAAAACGTCAAAATACAGCCTCTTCTTATCTGGGTTGTTATTCATCAGTTCTAAAGGAGCGATTCCTCGAACATTACCAATTCGAGGATCTGCCCCTTTCAGCATTAATGCTCTAACGATGTTTTTGTCTAAATTAGAAACAACTGCAAGGAATAAAGCTGTTTCCCCACGTAAATTTTGTGCATTAACTGGGCAACCAAACTCAACAATCCAACAAATGAAATGGATAGCATCCTCGATGTTGACAGGTCTTTCGATGTAGTTTGAATCATGTTGTGCCTTCAACTGTCCTGATAAAACCTTTACCAAAGTATGCAGTGGTGTATCATTTTCAATATCCTGAACATTGACCCATAATCGTCTTATGTCAGTGTTGATATATTTGACAGGATTGCTGGTTCGAAGTGTCCCTACTCCAGCTACCGCTTTTAGTGGGATTAACCATTCCTGTAAATCTTTCTCAGACTCAGCAAGAAAAGTCATGGACTTCTTTGTGGAGGAACCGAAGAGAGTTTTCTTTTCTCCCATATTAGGTGCTATTAACTCGACGATTGGATCCTTGCTTCCTGTAAGACGTTGCACTGTACAACCTTCTAAGGGAATCGCGAACTTGGGGTTATTAATTGATTGCGGGTTTTTATAATATATCATATAATCCTCCGTCAAAACGACCCATCGCTTTTGCCACATCATACCACCACGTTTCTTCTTTAACCAACCAGATTTCAAACTACTGTTTCCTACAGACATATGTAGAGCCTCTTTAATTTGTGCAAGGGGTCCAGCAACAGCACCATCGTTATCGTTGTCATTGTCATCATCGAAATCAAGAACATCCATTGCATTTACATTCGACTTAACTCTGAATTGATTAATTGCCTCAGCAAATGCATAAACGGATTTCATGTGAGGATACATTGCAAAATAATGAACCGCATTTCGACCTCTCCGATCAACATCAAAGGCTTCAATACAACTTAGATTTAAAGCGCGAAAGATCTCATCAACGCCACTGGCAATAAGAGAATGGAACATCGATTTCAATGCCTGTTTTCTGACACGAATGAAACGATCCTCTGGGAAACGAGTTAAATGAGATATGATTGGGCCAGTAAAAGTGCTAAGATCGGCTGGCGATATTGATTTTCGTTTTGAAGCGTTAAGATCGGCTGGCGATATTGATTTTCGTTTTGAAGCGTTAAGATCGGCTGATGTTATTGATTGCCGTTTTTGATGAGGATCAACCTGATTACCAAGATCCATACAAGATTGATGAAATTTAGCCAATCGATATTTCAACTGAATATTCTTCAAAAAACGTCGTACAGCCACTTGAATTCGCTTTACCCGCTTAATTGCACTCTTGTATCTTCGAACGGCAACGAAGCGACGATAATATTTCGTTATTGTAGTTTCTGCTCGTAACGCAATCAAATATCGTTTTCTCTGTTGCTGCTTGCGAATATGACTTTGAATCAGGATACATGAAGTCTTTTGAAGCAAGAAGCGATTACGATTTATGCCACGTCGAATGATGGCTTGAATGCAGAGGATCGAGACAATGGCTATCTGGTATCGAGCGATAGCGTTATGCATCCGCGCAACTGACTGAATTTTAATGATTCGCCGACGCTCTTCCCCATAATCCCGTTTCGCTAGGTGCATACGATACCAACTTTGCAATTTGATTATCTGCAACCGCACTCTCTTATAAAATTTTATTGAAAGAAAACCGCGTATTATAGTTTGCAAAATTATGGCCGAGATTAAAACCTCGTTGTAGACACGTCTTGCATTAATCATGCGTCCGAATGATTGCAACTTAACGACTTGTTTATAGTCATTTTTATAATGAAGACGCTGTAAATATCCTCTGATAAGTTTCTCAATCTTGATAATTTGCGAACGGACAAACTTGTAATGACGAATAGCAAGAAATCTTCGAGATAAAGACTGCACTATAATGATATTAATAACCGCCTCTGTGTAGGCTCGACGAGCATTAATCATCTTGCCAAAGCTTTGAAGCTTGATGAGGGCATGACGAGCGTGTTGGAATCGTTTCTGTTGAATAAACCCTCGAATTATCGCATTGCACTTCGTCACCTTCCGGCGAATCGCTTGAAATCGACACTTATATACAAAAGCGCGAACTTTCGCCTGAACTGTGATTGTTGACACTAAAACAGTTTGAAACCTTCTTCGAGCATTAATCATACGTCCAAAACTTTGAAGGCACAAAATCGCACTATAACGAAGAACATATTCCCTCCAAGCGAAGAAACCTCTCACAACTGCTTGAAGGTACGTTACCTTCTTCAGCACGAAACGATAATATCCTTGAATTAAATGGCGCCGAATAAGACTTTGGATCAAGATTACATGATCACGCTTCCTCTTATAGTGATACCGTGTCAAACGTGATCGAATCCAAGTTTGAAGACAGAGTATTGCAGCTTGTTGGATGAAAACATTGATTGTTGCCAAATATCTTCGAATTAATGATTGAACGAGAATAACCCTTCTTCTTTCTTGTAAGTAAGAAGATCTTTTCAGGAATTTACGGACAGCACTTTGAGCCACGATAACTTTCTCACGCTGTCTTAAATATCTCATGCGGTAGAGAAATCTCCTCAAAACTGTTTGTATTGCTATGATCGCTGACTGCATAGTGAGATATTCAATTAGTTGTAATCTCATTCGAATAATGGATTGAATCTTGGTTGCACAATATTCCTCCAAACGCCTTCTAAAACGCTTTCGACTAATGAAACAGCGATATGCGCACTGAACTGTAAGCGCAGACTTGTACCTAAGTTTAACCCATGCCTTATACATCGCTTTATATGCAACACGCTGCCTCATTCCGCGATAATTTGTTTGAATTATCAAAGCACTGATTTGACGCCTTTCGGATAATATCTCTCTGTATCTCAAAATAAATTGTTGACGCAAGCGTTTGGAGATATAAAAGTATTTGATAGTTTGAGCTGCATGCTTTTGCCGCTTATAAAACGCCTGCTTCGCATGTCTACGAACTTCTTTCTGCAATTGGATCACAAGATAAATGGTTCTAACAAACTTTCTGCGAAGAAGGATTGAACGATACTTGCTTTGAATCTTGAGAACTTGGTTCGAGTAAAATTTTCGTACTGCCTCTTGCATCAAGGTTAAACCATTCTGGCGCAAGAATAGTAACGAATGTCCCACTTGAAAACTGTCAGCGGGTAGGGATGATGTCGCTAGTAAATCCGCACATTTCTTAGCTTGTTCAAAAGTGCAATTTTCCGGCCCAACAAAGATATCTTTTGGTTTTCCTCGAGCTAAAATCTCAAAATCTCGATAAAATGCCTGGAAACCAATTCTAACCGGGAACCCTTCCCGTCGAATACGAACAACTTCTAATACCCCACTATATCTCAGTTGCTGGATCACCAGGTTCGGATCAAAGATTTCTTTGGCTTTCAAAGGATTAGGTTTCACACATTTAATGTAGTTTGGTGTTGTGCTAGTTAAAGTTGCCATCAAACTATCCAATTGCAGTCTGAATTGCAAAGAAACAGACGCAGCTGAAGCCATCTTTTTGCCAGAGGCAGTTGTACGGGTGGGCTCTGGAGTAGGAGTGGCAGGAATGGGAGAAGCAGAGGAGGAAAGTGCCGTTGTCGCGACGGGCGGGATGTATCCCAACTGGTCAGAACTAATATCACTAAATTTCATTACATTCCTCAAAAATTGACTGTTACTTGTATTTAACAAGGTAATGAGGTCATCTTGTAAAGAATCATTATTTTTCATCAAAAATCCATCAACAGCATAAGTAACATCTCCCGCAAAGTGCTTAATGGAGAAGGCATCTTTACCAAACCTCGATTTCGAATAAATAGAACCATCCATAACCCTTCCTTTAGCATCCTTAATTTCGTGAATTTGGTTAAACGTTGCTAATAAAGCAATATCATCGGGTTTACGATTGAGCATGCCCTGTTCTTCTAACAAGAGTAGTAATCCTAATGGCTTTTTAGTGGCCGCAATCAAATCAATCACAGGTTGATTATCTTTAAAAGTAATGTTGGACCACTGCAAACCTTCATTGCGATACATCGCTTGCTCTGTAACAAAGACGAATTCATTAAACTGCTGTTGAAGGCGTTCATTGGTAAAATTAATGCACAGCTGTTCAAAAGAATTGACACCTAAAATTTCAAAGCCAAAAATATCTAAAATTCCAATAAAGCCAGTTCTCTTATCTTCATTGGTCAACGCAGACGAGGAAGAGGTAATAAAACAATAATTAATTTTACTAACAATCCAATCGAATAGTTTCGAATACAGCCATTTAATCAAAGCGAAGACGTTATTGGCAACTTCTGCTTTTGACAATATCTTTACTTTAATCGATGAGCGTTTAACTACAATCAATTGCTGTGTAGTTAATGAAGTAATCATTTGCTCGACTCCAACACCAATATTATCAGCAATTTGCTCTAAACTGTAAGTCGGTGATAAAACAGTCACAGGAGTACCACTTGGGGCAGATTCGTCAAGAATCAAGTCTAAATTACCGAGGTGTAAGATAGTCGCCAAAATCTTCCATATTTCCTTAACTTCAGCGGCGCTGCATTGTAAAGTGTCTAAAGCTTTTAAAGTGTTGTTAAATTCATGATGATCCTCTTCCGTGCTGGAACAGCCCCCCTGTGAAAGCATTTTGAATTCTTTTGCATCTGTGAGGTTGAGTGCATTTCGCTGCTGCGTGTCCTGCAATCCAATTAGGAGCTGATAAAACACATGATATGATCTTTCTCCTTGACCAACATATGCCAAGCGGGATTTCTCAAGAAGGAAGGTTTCAATTACCGCAGATACTAATTTCGGTATATCTGAAATTTCGGATTGAGAATTAGGTTGCTTTCCGGTAACCGAGCCGTAAACCAGCTTAATATACTTGCCAAAACGTGATGAATTATCATTTCGCACGGTTTTAGCGTTTCCAAACGCCTCTAATAGAACAGAACTTTCAACTAAAATTCCTTTCAAATAATCAGCGAATCTTTCTTCCGCTAAGGATGCTGAACTCTGATGTCTCGTTAAGTAATTATTGGCTTCAATAAGAAAATTAACCACATGCTTGGAGTTTTCCGTCTTTCCTGCGCCTGATTCTCCAGATATAATGATTGATTGATTAAAATAGCTTTTATTTCCATTGTGGAGAAGAGATTGTTCATCCACCACAGTACCGTAAACCAACGACCGTAAAGATTTATTAGAAATTTGATAAACGTGGGGTCTTAATGCTTTCTTTACATTTCCACCACTTTTTGCCATTTCCGAGGAAGTTAAATCAGGGAAGATATCAAAATGGTTCATTGGATCGGTATAAAGGCCAGCAATTATTTCGTACGGATTTACTGAAATCAAAACATCTCCAGTGTAAGTATAAATGAGCTTTTGGTCAAATCTTCTCCGTAATAAATCCAGCAGTGGTGCTTCGTGCATATCATTCATAAGGCAGAGATTGTCTAAGTCGTCCAAGTGGGTTTGGTCAACGCGATGAACTTTATCTGAACGAATTTTGCGAATAATTGGAGGATTCTCGGAAATAGAAATCAAGTATTCCCTCCAGCCTGGCCCTTTGGGATTATCTACGTAAGTTGTTGAAAGCACTATTCCACGATTCCATACCAGCTTGTCGTCAGGGTACCATACCCATTGATTCTCCAACTCTAAGCAAAATATGAGAGATGAAACAAGATCTTTGGTTTTTGCCTTACCTTCCTCTTTTTCTTGATTCTTTTCTTCCTTTTTCTCTTCTTCCACTTTTTCTTCGATTATACTGTCCCTTGCCAACTCATCATCAATCTCTGTGGGCTGCTGTAACTGATCTGACTGCTGCTCAAGTTGATCACTCTCTTCGCTTCCATCACTTTCTTCTTCATCTCCACCACTAAATGGAGCTCTTTGCGAAATCTGTTCATCCATTGCTGCAAGATCTCAGCAAACCAAAGTTAGCAACAAGGGCGCTATCTTTTTTATTGTGAGAGAATAAACATGATATTTCGAAAACTCGAGAAAAGTGATTTGTTAGAAATCTTGAATTCTTTCGAAAAGCGCTTTTTCGGGTGTAAGCAGAAAGACGTTATTTTCCTCATCAACTTATCTGTGAGAAGATTTCTGCTTTGATCCCCTTTTAGAACAACAAAGATTGAAAAGTCGAGTCACTTCTTGAAGATTTTCTTAAAGGTGCTTCATTTCTTTTATTTTTGTGATATTGCTTCCAGTCATTGAAAACTGAGGAGTAGTGATCTCTTCACACACTCCAACCAATAATGCAGGTATGACACTATGTCAAGAAATCTCTTCTCTCATTCTGAACATTTGTATCAAAATTTCAGAAAACCGATTTCCAAAGGACTGGTTACCTTTCGCGGAGGAGTGAAAATGGAACATGGTCCAATCGTTATATCTCGCTGAGCACTGATACCGGTGCGATGAAGTTTTATGTAGAAAAAAGTGGGAAGAAGACGATGAAAAGCCAAGTAAATATAAAAAAGGGAAAATTAACACCTTTGACTGTGGAAGCCACGGGAAAACCCTTTGCCTTTCAGCTCATGATGGAAGAATTGATAGGCAAATCGGACGATGCAAATCTTACACTCGCGGCGGCAGATGAAACTCAGTATAATGAGTGGGTTGAAGATATCACATCTTGTTTTTCAATTACTGACGCTAGACGAAGGAAGTCTGCTCTGGTTACTGCTCCAACAGACATTCTTCAGCCTGTGGTAGAGCCAACAGTAGCACCTACACCAGCAGAGCCTATTGTAGCGGCACCTATTTCCACGAATCCTCTTCTCGAAGAACTTAAGGCTGTTCATCAAAGAAAATCAATCTCCGAAGTTTCTGCTGAGAGCCTGACAAACGAGAATCCATTTTTAAAATCAGAAAATCCTCTGGGACCAACGGACGATTTACCTCCTCGTTCTGCACCTTTAGAAAGAACACCATCAAAAGAGGAGAAAAAAGATGGAAACTCAACACCAAAGCATCGTTATGAGACCATTGAAGTAATCGTAACTTCTGATTCAGAAGATGGAAATAGTGTTAAGAAGTCTTCCAAACTTTCTTCAAGAGCTGCTTCACCTTCACCAAAGAATGAAGCCACTAATACGAATCCTGAGTTAGAGGAAAAGCTTGAAAAATTGGGAAAACGAAAAAGCTATAAGCCACCAAAGAAACTTGGTAACATTCTCAATTCGAAAGGATTGACGCCAGAAATGGAGGAAGAAATTAAAAAAGTGAAGGAAGGTCCGTCTGAAGAAAAGAAAATTGAATTTGAAGGAATAGCGGTGGTCGAGGAACCACCTGCTCCAAAACCTCGACAACTAGTTATTTCTGTTCGTCCAACAAGTCCTATACGCGAGGGTTATCTATTTAAGTTTGATCATACCCCTAAAGAAGAGCTTGGAGAAGATCCATGGATTCAGCAATTCGTTTCCCTTGAAATTTCGACTGGAATTCTTCAATTTTATGCAGAACTTGGAGGGTAAGATGTTCTATCTGCTTATTCGATTTCAGAATCTAACTCTTTCATAGACGTCGAATTGCGCGAGGGAAGATCAACATAATTGAATCGACGGTTGAGCCAATCGATCTCGTGTTTCATGGGAGGTTATATGCTTTTAAGCTGATCTCCGGTCCGGAGAAGACTGTTTCTACTCTCGCTGCTGAGGATCTGGAATCATTCAGTTATTGGCTGATATCATTTGATGATTGTTTTAAGTACATCGATGATATGAAAGAAAAGAAGCTCCGTGAAGAAGAGGAGAAAAAGGCTTTGGAAATGCAGCGAATGCAATTAGCGGCTTCAATGGCGAGATCTCGATCAGGATCAGAGCTGGGCACAAGCGCATTAGATCGAAAATCTTCTTTCCGAACAGACGGATCTCATAATATGGAACGAAAAACCTCATTTCGTGAAAACTCTGAAAAAACTTTGGAAAAGAAAAATTCAATGCGTTTGGATCATTTAGAACAGCATATCTCGCATCAACCAGTGGATGACAAGGAATTATTGAAAGAGCGGCTAAATGACTCTGTTGTAACTGCTAAAGTAGTGAATCACAATTATTTTGAAGATCCTACGCCCTTAAGTCGTCCACCAAGTTTTAAAACAAAAGAATCAACTTTTGCGGCGGATGATTTGACACCCTTAGTAAAAGAAAAAGAGAAATCAAGATCTCGCTCCTTTACCACGGCTCCAGGAACTTCAGTTGGCCCGATAATGCAGTTAAATGAGAAAAATAGTATAGATGATCTTCTACGATTTGATCCTGATCTGCCACCATTTTCACGAGATAATTCTGTATCAAATCGATCAAGACGGGATTCAGAACATGAAATGATGGAAATTAAAGGTATGGAGTTCACTCTAAAGAAATCAACATATCCAGCAGACCGTTTAGCACGTCGAGTCAAGATTTGGTATTGCTCTGGTGGGTTTTCATTGTCAACTGAAGATGAAATAAATCAGTTTGTTGATGCCTTGAAGAACACTGATGATCCAACATTAAAAGCATTTTCAGAGGAGAAGTTTGAACACATCAATGATTGGTCTAATTTACTTGAGGTTTTAAGAAAATATGAGCAGAAGATGTTAGCTGAAATGGCGAATAATGATGTTGCTATTGAAAGTGCTGCTTCGAATCAAAATCACGTCAAATTTGTCTATGAAATTACTATTCCGTCCAGAAATCGTGAAGAAGAGAAAGTTGAATTCGAATTTACTGATGAATTCGATTTTGAAGCTTTAGTAAAGAAAGTAAGAATTTGATGATTTCTTCTTCTTCGTCAATTGACTTTCTGTATTTTTTTGATAGCTATCGGAGGTGTTTGGATATTCTGAACTTTCACTTTTTGCTTGCGTACCTCCCCTTCTCGCGAACAAAGTAAGCCCAAATCGTTGATTCGATTAAATTATTATCAAAAAATACAGGAGAGCCCCTGGTGTCGAGGATTAGTTACGGTGAAGGAGGATCTTTTGTTTGCGGAGGATTTAGTTCTGGTATGTGATTCAAGACTTTCTTGCTTGTTCTGAGCTTATTATATGTTTTTAGTATCAAGAAGAAGTTATTGAACACATGTGGGACAGCTACTCTGCTCTGAAGCAAATGATTGAGCAGAAAGATGAGGTGATCAATCAATTGTATAATCAATTAAGCGACCTTCAGGACAAGGTTACGCAAAGTCAATCAGTCCAACAAACCTTGTTCTCTGGTGGTTTCGCTTCGAGTAGCTACCATTCTTTGAAAAGTAAGCAATCTACAAAGGAGCTTCAAGTAATTGCTGATCGGGAGTTCTATGCCGCGGATAAGGTAATTACAATTCCTTTTCCTATTGTCTATTGCATTATTCTTTATACTCCTCTAGGATGGAGACGGTAGAATAAGCCGTGAAGAGTGGAGAAATTGGATTCAAGATAAACACAATCTTGTGCAAGAACATAACGAAGTAAAAACAGTTCTGATGAATGAAATCAAGACCTTGAGGAAAGCAATGACTCCTCAACAAGAACAGCAGTATAATGAACTTAAGAAGTCGGATGACATTAGAATTAAGCAAGAGGAAGAATTAGTGCGAATTCATATTGAGAATGATAAATTGAAGGCTGAGGTCTCTCTGCTCCAACAGAGATTGCAAGAAATGGAGGAGGAGAAAAACATGGTAGAGTCAGATCTCCAAGAGAAGATTGAGAGTTTACAAAAGCAACTAGAAACTGCCATTAATATGAATCATTTTGGTGATGGAGAAAGGAATGGGATGTCTGATCCTTCTGCAAGAGAAATTTCGGCTGCATCGAATCTTATTGATAGCCCGTACGCCTATAATTACGCTTTAGATCGCTCCACAGGCATAACGGCGAAAAAGAAAGAGCGTCCTTCAATTGGGGCCACAGGGAATGGAGTCGGTGATAATATGGATTTACTTGCTCTAGCGAACATGAATGATAAATTTATTGCGCAATTAGATGGGAGTGATTTCATTCAGACTACTAATCGAAGTTTCAATCAGGCCCAAGCAAATCAAACAAATTTAAAAGAAAATAATAACGGCAAGCCTTGGCATCTGGAAACCTATCCTGGAGAAATGAGTCGATTAGGGGTGGATCCTTTACCAACCCCTCCTAGTCATTTAGTGAATGTATACCCTCAAACCTTGGCCTTGAGGTCACCTGATGACGAGGACTTTTATGGTCAAGTTAATCGGCCCGCAACAGCTCAATCATATCTCAACAATCTTCAGGATAACCAACAGAATGGGAGAAATGGGTCCAGAGGAAGAGATCCGAGCCGATTTACCTTAGACGAAGCTAATAATAACAATAATTACAATCAGTATGGTGTTGTCCCACGCGCCAGCAACAGCACTACTTCCACAAGTAGAAGACCTATTTCTCCATCTGTTGTGCACAACACATTGGCCTCTGTCTATGACCACCCTTTGCGAAATGCTTTAAGACAGGAAACTAAACCTTCGTTCGCCTCTGCTCCCTCTCCTTATACTTCAGTACGATCTCGAGTATCAACCACCAATTACAATCATACCATTAATTCCAAGATGAAGCCAACACGATTGAAAACCGGAACTATGATTAACGATAAGGTTGTTGCAAATCCTGCTGCTTCTCTGGGCCCAAGAAACCCTTCGCCCAACCGAGTACCAAGAGGACATCAAAACCGAGATGATACAATCTATGAGTATTCTAATCGTCTCCCTTCTTCAAATCCTCAAGGTGGAGACAGGCCTAACTCTCCTTCGAGATTTATGTTAAATACGAATTCATGGAAGCAAAAGATCAATACACCTCATCAACCTCCAGATATGGTGATTCGAGCTGGTAATTGGAAGTAAGATCTTTCCTCTGACCATCTTTATTAATACAGTGATATGTGAGAATCCTTTTTTCCTCTGTAAATAATGAACCATTCTTTTGATGCGAGGCAAGTTGGCATGTCCGCAATAGACGCATTTTCCATAACAGTTACTTCGAAGTATGATTTATTACAGCCCTTTCAGAGGGCCCAATTAATTGGTAAGATTCTTAGTAGTCCTAGCTCGCAAAAGAATTGTCTGATAAATAGAAGCTTTGTATCGTTGTAGAAGGTTCGATTACTATTCTATCTTATATCACGTCATTCGTTATCAGTTAGATAGTCAATCTCTTTTCAAAAACTACCCACTGATAGATATCCGTATAAATGTCCAAAACAACGAAAATACCTATCTATTTACATGCAAAGAAGAGTTGATCCAATAAAAGAAAAAACAAACAAACAATAAGAAAAAAGAATTGTCACATAATGCACATACAAATACAAATAGAAGTCGTGAAGGGAAGAGAATGAACAAGGAAAACCAGTTCATGAGACTGCGAAGCTTAAGACAAGATTTACATCTTATTTGCCTCCACAATGCTTTAGTTTACTTGACAGCATTCGATTGATTTCTAGCAACTTTGCTATTACTTGAAACTTTCGCTCTGGAGGAGGCATTCGTGTGTATTTTGCCATTATTCGACGAGTTTGTTGAAGTGGTTGGGTTGCTATGGGTAGCTCTCGAAGTGGTGGTGCTCGTTGGCTGATCAGCCAACTTCAGTGGATTGTTTTGGATACCGTATTTGATGATCTCTGTTTTAAGAAACTCTGATTGTCGTAATAAATCACTTGCAGTTGAACGCTTATCTGGATCGATCATCATGCAACTAAACAAAGTGGGAGATAAACATATCTTCTCACAAGACTAATCGTTTTCTTACCTCGTAATAAACTCTGCACATGGTGATGAGAGTTGAGAAGGAAGCGTAGGAGGTTTCGTTGACGTGGCGACGTGAAACAAAGCAGCTAAATTATCACGATATTCAGACCATGGAGGCTTGCCGGTAGCTAAGAAAAAAGAGTTATAAAGTAAAAACGAAAGTTTCGTAAGAACTCACCCATCTCGATCACAGTCGCTCCAAAGCTCCATATATCCGATGATCGGCCATAACCTGCTTGCTTAATCACCTCAGGTGCCATCCAAGGAACAGATCCCTTCAAAGCATACATGCTCTCCTCCAATGACGCAGTGCACAAGCCAGCTAAACGCTTCGAGCAACCAAAATCAGCGAGCTTTGCAACTCCAGTATCCGTGACAAGGATATTAGCACCCTTTATATCACGATGAATTATACCTTTATCATGCAAATAATCAACACCACGTAATATCTGGAAAGAAAATCGCCTATTGGGAGAGAAAACAGAAAGGAAGGAATTCATAAAATAATAATAAAAAAAAGCTAAAAAGAAACAAACCTAATGAGATTTTCAGAGAAAGAGCCAAATTGTGTTAACATATTTGCTATCGATCCTCCTGTCACATATTCTAATATAATGTACAAATATTTGTCTGTCTTTGTTGTGCCGCGATATCTATTGGACAGAGTAAGAAATGATGCGACGTAAGGATAGAATATACTTACCGCACAATATTCTCATGGTTTAATTCCCACATTACATTGATTTCTCGTTGAAGTTCATCGACTTCTTTCTTTGATCCATCCGCAAGAAAGAACTGCTTGATAGCGAGGAGTTCACCTGTAGTTTCATTCAAACCTTTAAAAACTTTCCCGAAAGTTCCTTCCCCTATGACTTCTCCCTTAATAAAGTTAATTGGAGATTTGGTTCTTGTTTCATTAGTGGAGGCCGAAGGGGCTTGCACTGTAGTTAAATTGTTTTGTAATGGAGTGTGATTGGGATTCATCACACCTTGATGGATGGGTGAGGTCATAGGTAAGTCTATCAAACTATGGGATTGGCTCTGGCTCTGGCTTTGACTATGGTTTAAATCAGGATTTACACTCAAATGATTTCGTAAAGAGTTTAAGGTTAGTGGAGGGTTGGGTGGAATATTAGGGATAATATTCTCTTCGTTCATCATATGCACACTATCTTCGTCGTTGGAAACCTCTGACAACATTGGTGAAGAATTGTTCTCCTCTCGGTCAGTGACTTCTCGTTCGTTGCCAATAGACGGAACCCTCCTTTGTTCCGTTTGTTGCTGTTCACGCGGATGCTGATCGATGCTCTCGCTAACGATGGAAGGTTCAAGCGAGGTAGATACGGAGGTTGGGTTATCTTTCTGCTTCTTTGCAGTTCGCAAATTCTTCAATTTCTGATACTTTGAAAGCCTCTCTGAAGAACGACATGACTTGAGTACCGGCTCGTTTCCCGCCACCTTTTCAGTGCCACCATTGACTCGAGCGGCGCTATTGCTTTTCGATGATGAGGAGGAAGGAACTTCAGTCTTTTCCTTAGGGTTCGGCTTAGCTTTAAGTCGTTCAGTTATTTCCTCTTTCTTAGGCTTGTCTTGTTCCAGTTTTATATTTGTACCGTTTGAAGGCTTTTTCTGATGACCGCGATCTCTGGGTTGGTCTCTAGATGTCAGGCTGCGAACCATTGTGACAGAGTCTTCATAGGCAATCCCTTGCAATTCGATTTGACTGGAAGTAGCCCTTCTTGTTCTCGTTGATTGATCTTCCCTTTCCTCATCATCGTCAGGTATTTCCAAGTACGACGTCATCATATTAACAGAGTTAAACGTCATGGGACCAGATCTTGACATAATTGTGTGTATCGAAGAGGCAACTGTATGATCATCTAGATTGAAAGAATGGGAGCGAGATAGAGCCGATTTGATTAGGCCTTCTTCTTCAGCTATGGAGCTTGCGTCATCATTCTCTTCGTGAGAGCTAACATCATCATCGACTTGTGTGACTTCGTGCGAAATGGAGGCGAAAATATCTTCTTTGACTGGCTTCATCCGTGGTTTATTCGCAAAAGAAGAGTAAGAGTATTCAATTTCATCTTGAACTTCCATTTCTGTAAAGCTCGAGAAATCCAACTTTCGCAATACTCGGGAGTTCGAAGCAGAGCGATTCTTACGAGTCGAAGACGTATTTACTGATGATTCAGTTGCAAGGTTGCTTGCAGTTGTAGTCTCTTCGAATTGATTTGCCCTTTGTGGTTGATGACTTTTATTTGAAACCGGAGATTCTTTTAAATGCATTGATTTCGCAACAACCACCTTATTACGTAGTGCTGACGCCAGCCCTTTACTCGCGGTATTCTGTTGGTGATTGCCTTGGCCGCTAATAACACTATTATTCTCAGACATAAAAGAAACTTCTGTTGAATGGTTATTGGCAGGGAAAATTGTCACTTCCCCTTCTTCATCACCAACTTTGACAAAATCATCATCAGAATAAGAATTTTCCAAATGACCTTCGGCATCATGAATTGAACTCCCTAAGTTACTTAGATCTAAATTGCTTCTTTCTTGCAAAAACGATAAATCAGCATTTTCTCGACTTGATTCCTCAATATAATGTTTTACTGGCGTTTGACTCACATTATGATTAGAAAATAGATTACTAAAGCTGCTACTGTGAGTCCGATGGTTCCCAAAATCTTTATCAGAAATGGAAGCCGACATTGCGGGGAGGATAGTATTGTTCTGCGCATTCAACGGATTGTCTTCCGAAAAGCTTTGCAGTTGGGTTTCTCGAGCAATCTTAGGACCACGTATTCGACTGGGATGCTTTTGGAGCTTCTGATCTTCACTTGCATCATTTTCCGTCATTTTTGTAGGATGTACGTCAGGAATACTCGGCTTCTTCGACCAAAGAGAAAATTTGAACATGGTTGCACCATTTTCTTCCTTTCGGGCTAGGGCTTTAGCTTCTTGTAAACGTTCCTGTAGAATTCGATCATTTTCATTCGTTTTTTCGTTCATGACCGTTGCCTCAGTAAACTTGTCTGTAATTTCTGCTATTGGAGTCGCCTCGACATGAGACGTAATTGTTATTGGGATGGTCGGCGTAGCTTGCGGAAGATGTTGAACTTGAAGTGTTTTATGTGTTGTTTTTGGAGTGTTATTCACTGATCTTGAAGATGCTATTCCATTTTGGTTACTATTATTGTTAATAACTGATTTTGGGAGCGAAAAATGCTGAAAGACAGGCGGGCTCTCATCTCCACTAAGATCATGTTTCTTCTCGATGACAGTGATAGGCGTTTGAGGCTTCAGCGGAAGTATGGGTTGATGTTGGATATGATGATGCGGAATTGATGAATGACTTATGTTTCCTGTTGCAGTCCTTATAACCTTATGTGTTTGCACAGGTGACATGAGGTTTGTCGAGGGTAAAGCTTTTGCATCACGACCTTTAACATTCGTTGTATTGGGTGTATTGGTATGGCTTCCAGTATCACTGGACGATTCTGCAGATGGTGGTTGATGGAGGGATAATAGGGCAGATG
This sequence comes from Poterioochromonas sp. DS, assembly GCA_015145745.1. Taxonomy (NCBI): domain Eukaryota; class Synurophyceae; order Ochromonadales; family Ochromonadaceae; genus Poterioochromonas; species Poterioochromonas sp. DS. Next base: position 105,322 of record VKHI01000012.1, read on the forward strand.
AATTTGTAGTAAAAGAGGTTGACTCTTTGTCATAACCCTGCTTTCCTTCTGCCGCATGTGCAGATTCAATCCCATACCCTTTCATCAAGGGACTGGAGTTAGAAGCAGCTCGAATTAACAAAGGAACCTTTTCAATTGTGTTGCTATCGCTAATATTTCTTTCAAGCTGGGCAGGACTATCAGTTCGGCCTTCGCCTCTAACTGTTGCGAGGTGTTTAAGCTTCTTAGTGAGAGATTTTGATTTGCGTATTTCCGGAGTTGATGTATTATCAGCCATTTTCTCGAGAGGAGTTAATAACGGAGGCTTTCCCTCAAATGTGTCACTCCTTTGTCGCACTAATTTAGCCTCTGAAGGCAAAGGATCCAGTAATGCTGTTGTAGGTTTTATATGGTCATGTGAATCACTATACAAAAAAATCACCATCACCATCATCAAGTAAATAAACTCCTGCTTACCTTCTATATGGCTCGGGAAGACCAACAATACCGGCAGTTTCGTTTGTAAGTGGAGCAAGTGAAGGCAAAGTTGCAGGGAAATTTTTCAAGTGCTCGAACTAAAAAAGCAGACTTAGGGAATCGAAATTTCACTTTCATAGGAAGATTTCTTACTTCAGCATCCTTCGAATGGCTAAGATGGTCAATTTTTGCACCTTTCATCATCGATTTAAGATGGTTTTGAGAATTCTTGAAAACTCTTGCTTTATTTTCTTTAAGAGCCTTATTTGTGTGTGATAAAAGATATCATTGATTACATACAGATGATTGCTATGTCTCTAATATTTGTAGAACATAAAAACTTTTGAATTATTCAATAGTTTCAAGCTGAGATGAACCTTAGTCACTGGAATCAGCAAAAATTTGTGAAGATGAAATTTTCCTTGCCAGTCTAAACTAGATAATGAGATATTGATGATGAAGGATGAAAGTTCCAATCAGGCAGATAGGTTGATCCCTCTGAATCCAAGGTCAAGTAATTCCAAATTTATCTCACACTTATCGGAAAAAACACTTGATGATAACAAACATCGGATAAAAGCGCTTTTTGAAGAACGGAAATCTACAGCGCCGAGAAAAAAGAAACTTTATGATTATGGACGAAGTAACTTTACGAAGACAGTATCGGAGCTTCCAAATCGCAATTGAACAATTGTTAGATTTTGTTTTCATCTTGCGAAATACACGTTTAAGTACATTAAGTAGTTTACAACTCTTCCAAGTATTGCCTGTTAGAATAATGCTTGAGAAATCGAGTTGCTCAGAGAGATTCGAGAATTATGTAATCGATGCAAAGATGAAGTTCTGAGGATTACCTTAAAAACATTTTTTAATCGAATTAAATTTAAAAAAAAAGATTTTTGTTCACAGTCTAAATACTAACGTAAGCCATGAGCTTGATTGGTACCCGATTCTCATCAGTCTCATCACCTGGGAAGTAACCACCCTTAAGAATCACTATCGCGTCATAAGTTTTCCAACTTCCCACAGGCACACCTCCGAGAGAGCGAGGCTTTGGTTGAGTGCACGAAATCTCAATAAATTCATCTTTTGCTGGTGTGACATTTCCCTTCTCGACTGAAACAGAAAATAACCCGCTATCTTTGGCAGGTTGGGATAATTGAACTTCAAAAGTACCTGGAGGGTTGGCAACTTCTTTTCCATTATTACCAGACTTTGCACTGAATAGTTTTAACTTTTTTGTTTGCTTACGATATGTAGTTGCTGTGGTGCTTGGAGGGGGAGCATCTTTAGCGGATGGAGTCTTTGCTGCCTTTCCAGCAACCGGCGCACTTCCAGTAGGATTGTCTACCACTACATAAGTATCAGGACTAACATTAGAATCGTAGGGATTCAAAAATTTCAGGATCATGTAAGGAAAAGTTAATTTCATGGGCAGCAATTGAAATTGATTTTTAGATTCACTTATCAGTTTCCTTATATTTTCTTGGTAATAGAATTGTAATTTTTCTTCAGCGTAGGTATTAAATAATGTTCCTTTCAAGAAATTCTTTTCTAATATTTGATAGCATTCATTCATTAAATGAGTATTAGATAAATTATTATTGTAATTGTGATAATACATTAACTCGTCCAGTACGTTACTAGGCAATAAATTATATTGACGTGTAAAAACTCGGCCAATCACGCCAACATGTAAAATTTCATCTGTTTCGCCAACTATAACTTGAAAATCTTCCCTATAAGGATAAAGACGATAATGATCCGGACGAAATATTACTTCTATCTCCTCCGAGCTATTAGGTTCGATAGAAACTTCTTCTGGTCTAACAGAGATGACGGGTAAACCAATCACAGTTTTTTCGATCATTTCTTGCTTCTCTGAGAGGTTAGTAATCCCATTACTACTAAAGCGGCGTATATTAGCTTGGATCCGGAAAGATGAATGATTCTTTATCACAAATTTTCTAATTATTGGAATGTCGGAGATAACCACATTACCAAAGTCCAGAATGCCAGATCTATTGTTCCAAATCGTGACAGCAGAGGTTTTAGGTGGGAGTATGTCATCATTGACATTAACAGCCACTGATGATAGATTTGAGTCTAGTAATTTCTGTGCGTTTGCAAGGGTTGATAGTAAATGAGAAGGAGGCGGCGGAAGAAGACCATTGAGAGATATTACTGGCATCAATCCTTGAACTTGGCACGTAATCTGTAATTGATGGCCTCCTTTAACTTCATTATCTTTCGTGAAAATTTCCAAAACTTCAGTGTTTAAACCTGGAAGACGAGGAAGACATTCAACGATTATGGTTTTCGATTGCTGTGGCTTTATTGATTTTATTGGCCGAATGAGAGTGAACGGACCCACAGCATTCAAACCAATACTTTGTAACTCGATAGTTTCGTATTGAGAATGATTAAATATCTTAAAGGATTTTAACTGGCGAGTTCCAATTGCCATTTGACCAAAATTCACTAATGTTTGGTCGGCTTCAATTTGAGGTAAGATGACAGCAGTTTCCACACTAATCATTAACGGAATGGGTTTATTTCCTAAGGTGTGATTGATTAGAGAAGCTGAAAGATTTATGCTTCCAGCAAGAGGATTCGGGCTTCCCAAGGTATTTTCGAAGGCATTTGTGGCAGGGGGCTGGGATTGGTTGTTGATTGCGGTTGATCTTTTCTTTGACTTGATGAGGATTGGAATGTCCCATTTACTGAAGATTCCGAAATCTTGTTTGGGTAACGATTTTGGTGTGATCATTGAGGAGGGCAAAATTGAAGTGGATTCAGTTGTCTGCAGATTATTGTCAGGGCCAGTATCAGTTCTTTCATTAGCTTGCATCTTATCTTCTGTCTCAGGGTTTTGATCCTCATTAATAATCTCGTTCTGATTTTCTTCACCATTATCTTCACTCTTTTCCTCCGTTACCATGCTCCATTGTACATTTCCATACAAGCCGGTACCAATCATCCAGGGATGATCGTTAATCCAATCAGAGAAAGGAGTGGTAACATCAGGATTTTGCACACCAAGATCCTTTACAAGGTTTTGATGCCATTGAATAGGATCTAGTGTCACAACATTACTTGGAGGACAATAATCAACTTCGAGACGACAACTTTGACCAGGAGCAAGATCTAAGCATGTTGGGGAAATATTCAACCAGGTGAATCGCTTATCTGGTATCATCACTTCAAAGCATTGAATATTGGATGATTGATTTGTCAATGATATGCTCTCGACAACATGTTGTCCTGGTGCTGTTGTACGCATTTGAACGACGGTATTAGAGATGACAATTGGTGGTTCAACGCCAAAAGCATGTAATGGAATAGTAAAGGTATCGTTCCATGAGGTCATCAACGTTAAATCGAATTTGTATTCAATAGCCGATAACGGTGCGAAAGAAACGTCAAATTCAATCTCTTCTAAAGGCAATAAAACCGCAAATCCATCGTTTGGTTGAATAGTAACTTCCTTCTTTAACCGTACGAAAGCTATTTTCTGCGGAAGCATCGAGAGGTTCCGACAACGTAACTTCTTAATTGACTTTTGTCCGAGATAGATTTTGCCAAATGATAATTCTTTCTCACTCATTTCGATTGTTGATGGGCAAATCATAGAACGAACCACAAAATACGCGGGTAAATCTTGATTAACTACTTGAATTTCGATAGGAAGTGTAATTAAAGCAGCATTAGGAAAGATTTCATTTCTTAGTGTATAGAATGACAACTGCTCTAAAATTTCAGTGGTTGGAGTAAATTTTATATTTATTGACTGAGAGGCATTTGATTGAACAAAAAAGACACTTGGTCCAACTTCAATAAAAGAACGAAACTGTTTAGGAACTTTAATATTTAATCGATAAGCAATCTTGCCACGATTATGGATCAATAATTTCTTCCGATAGATTCTTTGATATAAGCAACATTTTAAATCAATGATGTTATCTTCAATATAGATAGGTACTTCCTCACATTGCACTTTGACCTTGATATACTGCTCTTTGGTCACAAGCTGGCCCTGTTCATCAACGCTGTTCGCACTTTCATCGACACTATGGAATTTTACAACAAACGTTCTTTCTAATGATCCAAGAAGCAAAGGGGCTGAGCGAACAGTGAGACTAATTTGATCATAGCCTGGTACTACTCCTTCAGTAACCAAGATTTCTTTTCGAATATTGATATCATTGTCTTCATTTCCCCCATCATTTTCCAATTGAGTGGGGGATGAGATGCTTTTCATAGGACTGGTGGGATCTTCAAAAGAAGAAGAGATAAAACAAACAAATGGCTTTTGTTGTTGCTTTCGCTTTTCTCTTAAAATTTTGGTCATAATTCGTTTTACTCTTGTCCAAAGATCCAGTTCATTAACTGCAGAGTCCTTATAGCTGCCTTGCAGAACACCAGTCTTCGTTCCATCGTTGGTATCAACTCCTGTCTCAATTTGTAACGCCGAGGGGGTATTCTTTGTTTCCTTTTCCGCGTTTCCTTCTTCGTCATCATTCGCGGCAGCCATCACAGTTGCACTCAAAGCTTCAGTAGGGTCATTCGTTAAAACACTGAAGTTGAAATCCATATTATCATCATCGTTCGGGATCTCTTCAATAGAGAAAGTGGTTGCTAACGCTTGCGAGTTCACAATTTTAACGGGGAGGGTTTGCCGCTGCCCAATGATCATCTCCTGAAAGTCTAAACTTGTATCAATGATTCGGGGAGCACACCTTCGAATCAAGCATTGCAGAGGAATATTCACAGGTCCTGTTTCGGTTAATAATCGCAGAAATGTGAAGATGTCCTGATTCAGTTGCGGCTTGAAAACCACCTCTATTGAACAAGACATACCAGCCGACATTCGTCCAGGTCGCTCGAATGTAATAGTAAAGAAGTCGATAAATTCATCTTCTAAGTCTAATAACTTAAAAGAATTAAATGAATATGAAACATTAGTGAGGGTTAAATGCTTTTTATAAATCTTTCCCAATTCGAAATCTTTGTAAAGGAGGGTTGAGGGGGTAGCAGCGAAAGAGTCACCTTTAAAAACCTTTCCACCAGCTACTTGAATAGTACCTTGTTCAATGCGATCACGGTGTCTATCCTTCGCCCTTTCAAATGCATCTTGTTCGAATTTGCTCAATTTAACAGTGGCATATTTTGGTGTCGGTAATGATTCAATTCGCTTAGACTCATCTGCAGTCTCTCCTTCTTCCTCGGTGGTTAATTTTAGCAGAGAAGTTCTCATGATTTCATCGTTGTTATAATTTAGTACAGTTGCAGGTTTGTCTGCTCCAGGAATTTCACCATTTGCACTTCCTAATACTTCAAGATTGTAAAGATCTTGCGCACCAAAGAGCTTTTCTTGATCTTCTTCATTCTTAATTTCCGCAGACGTAGAATTAGCAGGTTTCCCTACTGGACCCACTGTGCTTTCATCATCACCTCCGCCTCCTAACCGTCCAGAATCTTCTTCATAATCAACTGCAGTAGCTTTCTTCAACCCCGACACTAATCTCTGATATTCCCCTAAGTCCTCCTTCTCAACTTTCAATTGCTCGCGTATTTGTTCTGTTATAGATTTCATTTTGTCCTTCGGGATTCTGGAGGATTTTCCAAGACCAAAACTAAAATCAGCAACATCTGTAATCTGGGAAGGATCAACTCTTGAAGCTTTTCCGGTAGGATCTAACACTTCTGTGTGCGCAGACGTCTTTGACTCAATATATCGACGATTTCTATCTTCGATTACATGTCTTCCAAGCGATTCACGGTGTTGTTTTTCGTATTTCATCGCCTCACGCTTCGCCTTTTCCTGTTTCTCGAGAAATTTATGTTCTTTCTCTAATTGTGCAGCAAGATCCTGTTTATTTTTTTCAACTGTTGCTTTTAGACGTTTTTCTTTTCTTTCAGCTTCTTCTGCAATTTCTTTCTTTCTAAATTCAACGTAAGGGTTTAATCCTTGCGCGAGAAGATGTTCTTTCTCATCCTCAAGTTGTTTCTTTGCCTTCTCTATTTTCCGAACGTGTTTTTCGGCGAGAGTGGCAACTTCAGCACGAACCGCATCTACGTTAGCTTTTAACTCTAAAACAGCTTCTGTACGATCTTGCATTCTTTGTTCATTTAAATCTTTCACTTTAGTTGTTAAAGTTCGGGTCCTTTCATTAGACCCAGCAAGCTTTTTATTAGCTTCTTTCTTCGCCTGCTTCGCGGCATTTTCTTGCTTCTTTTGATAGTCTGCTAAATCACGCGCTTGGGCCTCCATTGCCTCAATTTCTAATTGTTTTGTTCTTGTTTTCCGAAGTGCTGTTTCCTTTTCGATCTTCTGCAATCTCGCCGATCTAGAAAAGAGGAGTTGAGAAAGAAAAAAAGAAATTCGCTCATATTCTTTACTTTTCTTTATCCAATTCTTCAATAATTGCCTTTGCTTGAAAGACATCTTCCAGGTTCTCTGCAACTCTTGATAAATTACGATCTGATTCAAAGAACTCTCTCTCAGCCTTTGTTTGTGCCTCCTGCGCTGTCTTTGTTGCCATCTTTTGAGCTTGATATTGTGCTTCTTCTTGCTGTACCATCTATATGAGTGATATTGTAAGTATTATTTTCCACTGAGTCTCATAGGAATGCTTACTAGTAATAATCGATCGCGGTTCTCTATTCTTGCCCGTGGTTGAGCCCCCTCTGGAAGATAGTCCGCATCAATTTCCTCTTGTGAAACAGATAAATTATTTCTTGCGGCTTCTAAAGAAACAGCGATTTGATCTAATTTCATCTTTTCTTGATTTAAAACTGAATCAGCAAACTCTAGTTCACTTTTACATTTTTCATAAATTGTTCTAAGATTTGTTAACTCCGTTAAATTTTTATTTGTTTGACGACGAAAGGAAGGATCAACATTTTGACGAAAGGTTGTTTTCTCCATCATATAACAAAATCCTTTATATATTATTAATTTCTTTTTTGTTTGATTTAAATTTCACTTGAAACCGTTAGCTTTAAACATTTTCTTAATTTGTTAAGGAATTTCTTCCAATCGGCAGGTAAGATTTGAAAGAGAAGAAAGATGGCGAGAAGGGTCAATAAGGAGTCAGTTCTCTATCTCTATCGTGAACTATTGAGGAATGCTCGGCCCTTGATGAAGAGATTTCGAAATAGGAATGAACCTGGGAAGCGAGTTTCACGTTCATTCGAGGATAATGCAAGGAAAGACCTGATCACTCGTATTATGAAGCAAGCTGTTTTAGCAGAAATCCGACCTAATCTTGAGTCTCTGTCCTTTTTCCAAATCGATGCAGAAAATAAATCGCCAACGAAGCATCTTTTATACAATGAAGATTTTTATGATCGACTTTCCAAGAATACATCTGCTGCTTTAAAAGAAGCTTTTCGAGTAGGAACAAGCGAAGATCTTGACATTTATATTTCTCTGCTTGAGAAAATTAATCGTTATACACGTGCTACGAGATTATTACAAACAGTAATGAAGAAAAGCCCATCTTCTCTGGATTTAGTCTCTTCTTCAACTTTACTCTATAACCTTCATACTTCATCGCCGAAATCTAATGTTAATAAACATCAATTCCATGAGAAAATTATTTCACAAATTGATAATAATTTATTTAAAGAAAAAGATTTTTATATAATATCAGAAAAGAAGAGATTAATCGCATTATTAGAAGGTATTGATCAAGCAATACAAAAAATTGAACAACTTTATCGTCCAAAAGGAATGAAAACAGCAATATTCTTAAATGAAATTTATGATTTAAATAATCCTTTACATGATTGTTGGGATATTACTTATTTACAATTATTTTCAGCAATTTTTGATGAATTAAATAAAAGATATAATTTCACTATTGAAACCCGAATCATTACAAATGATAACTTTTATGCTTTAATTGCTTTCATAAAAGGTCCAAAACCTCATATTCATAATAAGAGTAATGCTGAGCATAGTAAATTGAGGAAGATGGACCGTGCATCAACAACAAAGTTTAATCCGAATCATTTAGAGAAAGATTGGGTTTGTGTGACAGATGGTAGTATTAATCATTATATATCATTAAAATATGATAAAAAATCTCATTCATTAATTGCTAGAAACTATGAATCAAATAAAAAAGAATGGATTATGAATATTCCCCAACACTCTAATACTATTACATTCAATGAGGGGACAAGTAAAGAAGTCATATCCTATGAGGGTAAAGGAGGGAAGGAAGAATCAATAAGGATTAATTTTCACAAGAGTTCGTCAATTTATCAACAAATAAATGATTTACCTAATCATTTTAAACTATCGTTATTTACTATAACTGTGACAAAAGACAGTAAGAAATACTATTATATTCCATTTCAACAACTAGATAAGTGTTTAGTCTATGGTTCAATTACAAAAGAACCAGAATTAGGAAAAATTGGGATGAAGTTATTATCTCCCTTTGAATGGTTGAATGGAAGGTAAGTTATGCACGATATTACATGGTTAATGAATGTAGCTTTTAACTATTAATTGTTTAGGGATATAGATGTCACTGCCTTTTCAGGTTTAGAAATATGTCGTCGTATAGCTGGTTTACAAGTTGGATTACATCAATCTGAAGCATCGAATCTTCGTTACTGGAGAGCAGTTCGAGATCTCTTTCATCAACTCTCTTCTGAGGTGTCAGGCATAATTGTGGAATAGGAGGTTTCTTCAGTACATGTTCAACAACAAACGAACTCTTTAGATATTATTACACGACATCGAGATATCATTACAGTGCTGTCTAATTACATTCCAGATTACCTTGAAGATGAAGCTTCTTGTTTTGGTGTTTCTATTTTTGCAATATTTTTTGATTTCATCATTTCAATTTAACTTTAAGCAACAACGTCATTTTCAATATGTCTTTCCTAATTCAAGATTATTCCTTTCACAGCCGAAGAATGAAGACTCTCAAGGTCCTCAATTACATATTCTTGCAAGAGATATGAAGTTAACGGAAGCTTTGGAGGCTAGAGTTCAGAATAAAGTTGGAAAGGTTCTAGAGAAGCTAGGAAAGGATGTTCTCTCAGCTAACGTGGTATTACGGATTCATCGTTATCCTGTCACAGGTATTTAAAATTATTTTACAAGAATATGTACTTGTTGTAATATCACTCGTTTTCCAGAACATCATACTACAACAGTGAAGAAAGATTCTCACATCGCTGAAGCTACAATTCGATTCAAAGGTGGCCAGGTTGCTCGTAGTAGTGAACATACTGATGATATGTATGCCTCAATCGATCTTTTATCCCATAAGCTTGCCCAATCAATCAAGAAGCATAATGAGAAAGAGCGTTCGAAGTATATTAGGGAGAAGAAGCGCTTCGATAAGAATGCTGAGACTTTGCTCGAAGTCCAAGAGACTTACGACGAGATTCAAGAAAAAAATGAACAAGGCATTGCTGAAAGAGATTTAGATAGCTTTTTATTGGCTGAGTTAGATGAAAGATATCGTGCCGCATTACTTGAGGTATTCCTCTGTCATAATTTACGATGATCCTCAGAACTAATCGTCTTTTGAACATATTAACAGCCCCAAACTGCTTTGAAAAATGAAGTTGTGAAGAAGAAGATCTTCGATATGACTCCAATCACCATTGATGATGCGATTGCAGCATTGGATCTTATGGATCATCCTTTCTATGTTTTCAGAAATGCGGTAAGTAGCTTTCCCATCTCTTTATTGAGGAGAAGTAAATTTACTGCGTTTGTAGGAAACAAATGAAGTGAATGTTGTATACCGGAGAAGAGATGGTGGTGTTGGTCATATTATGCCAAACGAGAAATAATTTGTTTGTTCTTCTATAATGCGTAGGCTTAAAGTTAATTCTAAGGGTCACAACTAGGTTGATTTAGCTAAATAATTTTCTTTAAAACTCCGCAAACTTGAGAGCAACAATTCCGTCGTAGGATCAGATTCATCACATTCTTTATTACTCAACTTCTTCTGTTTCTTTTTTGTCTCATTATAGGTAAGACCGACATCACGCCACACATCGTTCGTTGAATCAATTGGGCACGATATCGGGCGGTAGTTTGCATCTATATCTTGAAGAATGGGATCTTGCTCTCTTGATTTCCAGCCTTTCCTCTTTTCAAACCTCTATAAAATAATCGTGTTAGCGGGGAATGAGAGGTAACAATAATGACACTGTCTTACATCTTCTATTTGCTCAATGAGTTCATCGAAGCTGACTTGAGTAACTTCCGGAACTAGTGCTCGATATTTTGATTTTAATTCTTTCCCTTGATCCGCGGTTTTATTCTCTTTCGAATGATTCGGTTGACTGGCAAGTTGTAGTATCTGATATACTTTAGCTAACTTTTGTTCAATTTGGACGAATAAGTCGAGAAGTTCTGTCATTGGTTGGTGCCACCATTGATGAAGATCATAATGTTTTTGTCCTTGAATGTAAAATTGTCGAATCCATTCAAATTCAATTTCATTAGAGACAAGACATAGTCGGCGAATATAACTCTTCTTTGCCTCTAAAGTGAATTTCTAAAATAAGAAAAGGAGCAACACCCACAGTTGAGAAAAAAATTCGTTCTATTGACAAGGAGTAAATATACTTACTTGATTGAGAATATTTTGAGCCTTCTTCTGAATGTATTGAAAAGTATGTCCTTCACATCGAGAGACACGATGAGTACTAGCATATCTATGAGTATTTCCAGCTACGACTAAAAGAAAAAAATTGAATTTATTTGTGAAATTTCAAAAAAAAGGCCGAGTTGAGTACTTACCAGAATGTTGATGATGATGATTGAAATCATCTAAAAGGTAATAAATACATTCCTGAGGCATTTCTACCACAAGAGGAGGTGCTTTCACTTCAATATTCGCTGGAACTGGCTTGCCTTGATTTGGACCTTCAGCATTTGGCATCACTCTTAAAGCAGCTTTCCATGGTTTGTTTACGGGAGATTGAACGTTATTCCGCGCCTTCTTTTTAAGATTTCCGTTGCTAGGATCATCATTCAGTTCATTAAAGTGATAGACAGCAATTGTACTATAGTGATCCAATGAGCTATCAGCATGCCATGATACCGAGCAGTACTGCTTTTCAAACATCGGTTCGAGTTTTAGATTGATATTCTCATATTTTTCAGGGAAACAGCGATTGATGAGAGTTAAGTTGAAGGTGGAAGATCCATACTCTGCTTTATTAGAAAGCTTATTTAATTCCTCTGAACGTTGAATGAGCTGTTGATTGAGGTTTCCAATTGTGACAGTTGCTTCGTTCGCTCCAACAGTGTTGGGCGTCCAAGGGTGCGCAAACATTCTCAGACCAAGATACTTATAAGTGATTCCAGGATCTCCAACCAAGCATCTGGTTACAAATGTTCTAGCAACTTTCGTTCCTAATCCAGCTGGTTGAGTATAATCAAATTGATAGAATTGAAGTTGATCTAGTTCTCGTAACGCTGACTGAAATTGATGAGAGAAGCTAGCTCCAGGGAAGTCAGAAGGGTGGTCAATATGGAAACCTTTATAACTTGTTTCAAGGATTTGGTGAAATTCTGGGTGATGATCATCAACTAAATCAGTAATGTTATCAGTTCCGGGCGTTTGATAGGAGATTGGGAAAACTGGAATTCTCTTGTAAACGCTTGATACAGGAGTCTTTTGCTCGGCATTACTGTCATCAGCCAGTTTAATGGGTTGGTTTGATGGTAAGGCACCTGCTTTCAGCAACTTGTTTCGATTTCTTCTCTCTTGCTTGGTGAGTTTACGAGTGCCATCCGTCGGAGATTCATCTTTTTTCATCTCTAGACTGGATGAAGTCTCTTTTTTGAACTTCATTCCATTTGATGGCTTTGGGGAGAATGCTTTACCTTCCTTTTTCTTCTTCATTGATCTCTTTTGCGACTGCTGTTGCTCCATTCCTCTATCAATTACAATGAACCTTCAAACCGTTTTCTTCAAATCTGAGAAAATTAAAAACGAATCGTCTTTGATTCGAAACTCCGAAAAAGCGAAAAGGCTCCCTTTCGCTAAAAATGTTCTTTGCATGCAATTACAAATTCTTCATCAAGTCTTTGTTTAGCTTTCATCGTCGTTACCACTCTCAAAACCTTGAGGGAGGGGAGGTAAATTTTGCAACATATCCCGATTTTATTCAAGACAAAGTTCTGTGGTCAAAGCTTTTAGTCTTCCCTGTATGACAATTGATTTGAAATATCAAAATATCTTAAAAAACAGAAATGGATCCATCAAGAATCGAGTCTTATTTAAGATCCACTTGCTGCGTATTGGATTTTGATATTGGAGAACTTTGGTCTGCTAGAAAGTTGCCAGGTATGAACTTCATTCGATGAGAAACTCGTAGATTCACTGTCTTTTCTGGGTTAGGCCAAAATCCGGAACTGAAGTTTATTCAGCTTTATACGAGCCCAACATATGAAGACTTTCACTCACTTCTCCTTCAACCTGACCAAACAAGTACTCGGGATGAAGATGCACATCGTTTCTCGCCAGTTATTTGTCGTGGTGTGTGCGATGGAGGCCAAATTGTCTGGGCGAATACTCGAATCTCACAGGGTCTCACTGGAAGGACGGAGCTCCCTTTGAATACAGCAGTTGGCGTACCAATCTGCTCAATAGGACATGATACTTATATTTTAGTCTTATTTGCTGTTGAGATTATCACGATGACACCTCAAGCAATCGAATATCTTGCTACTGTGTCACGTGCAGTAACTGAAGGTTCTACAACCTTTCTTAGCCCATCATTTACCCATGGAGCAACAATTACAAAAGCTAAAACGGAAGATTTCGTTGGTATTTGGGATATTGGTGAATTAATCAAGAAATATTCAAGTGATGTTGAATTTCATTTATTACCGATCGGAAAATTACAAAAGTACTTTGATTGTAATGAAATTTTATTATTTTGTGATTTTTTCACAGATTTTAAAACACGGCGTGATGGTAGATTTACTGTGAAACAATTAGAAAGTTTACGTGATTCTTATAAAAATAGTCGAGCACGAAGTGATAGTATATCCAGTTTAAGTAGTAAAGGATGGGAAACTAGTGGTATTGGAACTATCTCAACTGGTAATAACTCCAACATTCAACAAGATCAACAATATCCACAATATCTTTTAAACGATGTCAATGGTGATATTAGTAGTACCTTTGATGAACATCCTGGTGTTTATAATGTTGATATTACTGCCATTGAGAATGATATTGGCTTACCAATTGACGAACCTCATCAATTTAGTTCTTCTGTTAATCCCTCCAGCGATATTAATGCTAATAGCAATAATCAGTATCATAGTGGTAGTAGTGCCGATTTATCTACTTATGAGACTTTATCCACAACACAGGTCCAGAAAGCTCGAAACGATGAATCAGACAGTTCTGTTCTTCACATCTATGCACATATGACTTATAAGTTAGGTCAAAGTCGTTTTCATGAATTTATGATCGCAGTATTAGGAATGACTGTATTTGAGTCCTCAGAGTTATGGTTAGTTGCAGAGCGAGAATCAGAATTATTTTTAGTCGCTGGTGTTTATCGGAATGCTCATATGCAGAAATGGATTGCATTCAATGAAAATATTCGATTGCAAGTTGGGTTGTCTGGACCAGGCCGTATTGTTGCAACCGGTGGAAGTCACTGGGAAATGAATTATGCTGCGGCCTGCGATGATCATGACCCTCGGAAAGCTGCGGCTCGACAGTTTTTTGTGAATACTTCTTTCGGTGTTCCTATTCAAGGATTACGTGGTGTTTGTGGTGCTTTAATGTTTTATTCATCGAAACAAAATTTTGCAGCTGAGCCATTACTAATTCTTTTAGTAGAACGAGCAGTTCAACTTATTGCTACGAGTAACATAGATGGTACGAACCTTTTGAATACTGATGCTCCAATCGAACAACCGCAACAAGGGGCCTCAGCTGCATTGGCGAGGTGGCTTTTAGAAGATGATCAAAATGCTTCTAATACTCCTTCCCAGCAGCAAATTCCACCAGGAGGTTATCCTCCTTATCAACCTTCGTCTTCCTCCTATGATCCAAATCAAACCCAACTACAGCAACAACAAGCACTAAATCTCCCTCGTGCATTAACTCAAGCAGATTTCCAGCAAAAACTGGAGATGGTACGAAATATTGTCAATAATAAAGAATTAGCAGCACTACCCTACCCACCAGATCATCAACAGCTGCAATTCCCTCCTTCTCATGATATTCCAGTTTCCAGTGATGATCCTGAATCAGTTGCGGCATATGCATTAGCAAATATTGGGAAAGTTCATTGGAAGAATTTTCTTGAAGGATCAAATAATGGAGCAAGGATAGAAGCAGCAGGAGGATATGGTGGATTGAAATTAGAATCAAACAAAGTTCTTGCAATGTACGACGATAAGCCAGGTAGTGGTGGAGCTGGAAATCAGTTTAATTCATCATCACAAGGTCTTCCCAAATGTAAAGTCGATGATTGTACAGCATGTGTTGAAAACGCTACAGTATCTTATTGTGTGAACCATCGTCATATGAGAAGATGTCAGAAAGAAGGATGCAATAAGTGCGCACAAGGTGCCACAAAGTATTGTATCGCACATGGTGGTGGTCGAAGGTGTACCTTTCCTGGATGTTTTAAAGGAGCGAGAGATAAATTCTTTTGTGCTGCTCATGGGTAAGAAATATTCAGTTTCGTCTCAAGAATGTTTAACGATACTTATCTTATAGTGGTGGTAAACGATGCACTTTTGAGGGTTGTTCGAAATCAGCGGTCGGTGGTTCGAATCTGTGCACAGCTCACGGGTAAGGATATACATACATTATCAATTAACGAGTAATCTGATTTGCACTTTTTAGTGGTGGAAAGCGATGTCAGTATCCAGGTTGCTCAAAATCATCACAATCAAGTACAAAGTTTTGTGTTCGTCATGGCGGCGGTCGCCCATGCTCTTATCCGGATTGCACCAAGGTTAGTACGCAGATTATTTCTCCTGTTGATTTGTCATCATGCATTTGTAGGTGGCTCGAGGGAAGACAGAGTTCTGTGCGAGTCATGGCGGTGGAGTTCGATGTAAATTAAAAGGTTGCAATCGCTTGGCCGCGAGTTCTCAACAGCTATGTAGGACTCACAGCCAGCAACTAAATGGTGGGAAAGGGGATGGATCAAGCGGTGAGGATGAGGATGATGAAAACTACGATGAAGAGATGGGAGGTTCTTTGAAGAGTGGGGACCAAGGTAGCGATGAGAATCCACTCAAAAAACAAAAGCGTGCATGAGTCTTAAATGTTGGAAGGATGAAATTGCCACTTTCATGAGATTTTCTACACGAATACAGACAAAAGTTTGGAAACATAAGAGCAGATGAATCAACAAGGAAGATCATTGCTGTGTTTGGATGTTTATTCTCGCCAGTAGACATGTTCGACAAAAGGAGAAAGTTTCTCAGAGCTCAACGGAAAATCATCCATTAAAATAGAAAAACTGTAGTCAAAATGATTTTGTTTAACTATCGTGAGCTATATCAATATCATTATCATATACATAGAAATGTCGTTAATCATAAATTAATTCATACTATTCATTCTGGGGGAATGTGCTCACAATGGTTGGCACTGGCACTCATACAAATTCATAATAAGATTATTATAATAATACGTCACATATCCTCCACTGTGATAGTGAGGTGCAATCACAACATCATCATCGAATCAGAAAGATCTTCTCTTAACCTTTACCTTGTTCCTTCCACCCCTTACCCCTTACCTGATTCTAGAAGAACCATCTTATTATTATCTTGACATCATTGGAAGAGCATTGTTTATTTTATATTTTAATTCCACTTTTTTGAAAAATGTCAGCACAAGTCGTTGTTAAAAGTATTATTTTAAATGCTCCTTTGGATGAAGGTATCCCTGGACCAGAACACTTTACTATTGAAGAGAAGCCGTTTTCCATTGAGGAAAATACTGCAAATTTGCAAAACGGACAAGTATTGGTTGCATTAAAGGCCATTTCAGCTGATCCTTACCTTCGTGGATGGATTAAGTCCACCGGTATGACCAAAGCCGGAGGAGTCATGCGCGGCTACGTTGTGGGGAAGATTTTAGCTTCCAAAAATCCAGAATGGGAAGAAGGTGATATTATCGGATCAAATCTTCCTTTTGTCACTTATCAGGTGCTTAATGCCGAACAAGTCGGAAAAGGTGCGGCATGGAAGCTAACCGGTCTCATCGATGATAGCAAGATTACCTATGGTATTGGTATTCTAGGTATGCCCGGATCCACAGCGTATGGTGGTTTAACTGATATCCTTGAACCTAAAGCCGGTGAGACCATCTTCGTCAGTGCTGCCTCTGGTGCAGTGGGAGGACTGGTCGGCATGATTGCCAAACATGTTTATGGCTGTAAAGTTATCGGCTCTTGTGGAGGACCTGAGAAATGTGAGTTGATCAAGAATTACTACGGCTATGACCATGCAATTGATTATAAAACTGTTAAGACAAAGGAAGAACTCATCGCCCAACTCAAAGCTGTTGCACCTGAAGGCATTGACATGTACTTCGAAAACGTTGGTGGTATTCATTTTGAAGCTGCATTAGCATGTTTACGTCCATTTGGTCGTATTGCGGTTTGTGGATGGATCTCCGAATATAACAATCGTGTGATGGCTCCGATCCCTCTTGCTCCTTTTGGTATGATCTACAACCAATATCGCATTGAAGGCTTTATCTGTGCTCGTTGGTTACATGGCCAAAAGGGTAATTTCTTGAAGGATATGAGTCAATGGCTAGGCGAAGGTAAAGTGAAGGTGCAGGAGACTTTCTTCGATGGAATTGAGAACTGGCCAACAGGATTCCAATCACTCTTCACTGGCAAGAATGTTGGTAAAGTAGTCGTACGCATTTAAAACAAATCCTTTTCAACCCACCGTGAACGAAATCTAATTTTCTTTTTCATTATAACTGTCTACAAACGAATGCGCAAACTAAAAGATTCTTAACACATTTCTTTTCTTCTTTTCTCCGATGTGTTGAGGAATAATAAATAAATCAAATTAAAACGAATAGTGGAATTCTTTGTGTTGTAATCTTAATGAATTTTCATGAGAAGCTAAATATCTTTAAAGATATAAAGCAATGTTCTATTTGATGAAGCCAATCTGGAAAGTTCATATACATAAAGGTTAGTCGTGGAACATCACAAATACGAAGGACTATCTTTATATTTATTTACATATATTTTGTTTAGTTCAAAACTTAGGATCATTGATAGACAGACAGGTTTATGAAATCAGAAAAGCTACAACTAAAATCATCAAATTTGTTAATACTATCAACATCATATCAATATCAGAATGAGAATCAGAAAAGAAAGAAAGTTTCAATGAAAACAAAAGGGCAGAAAGAGAGAAATAGATCAATTCTAGGTCATTCTATTAGTTCAAATATATATCATAAAGAATTCTTAAACTTCCTCAGATGTGGAGGATGAAGGAGGTAATTCAACTTCCTTTTGATGCTTTGAAGAGACAACAACCTTTTGAGCTTTATCGACAGGGGTACTAGCACCAACAGGATCATATTTTTGATTTTCTGGCAAAGTTCCCATTGACCAGTAAGCGAAGAAGAAACATGAAATCCACATCGCCACAGCATCAGCTAGCAGTACATACACTTCTTTCTCATTGAAAGCACCTGAAGTCATTGAGCCTTCAGCAAACTCTGCTACACGATAAATGTTACGAATCACGACTAATGTAATTCCAATATATAAAGCATTAAGGTAATCTTTCATCAGATCTTTTTCTACCTCAGGAGCTGCACGAACGAAATAAACTAATACGAATACAAACAAAGTTAACGAAGCTAGCTGTAAGATCAATCCTATGAGAATCACAATTCTTCCATTGTCGACATCTTGCTGGGTGGCATTTGGTGAGCCCATGATACCTCCTGCAGCACCTTGAATGACAAGACACAGGAAATCAGTTAAAATGAAGTAGGTTGGTAAATGAGGACCATGACGCTTAAACCAAGTTGCAGGATCTAGATTTGACCAAGTAATCAAGTCAGCAGTTGCGGTATACATATAAGCTTGAATAATGTTTGGTGAGAGAACAAGAATAATAATCTGTGAGAGGTACGTGTTCTTTAACTCGTACTTCTCAGCAAACAATAATCGAGCAATATATCCACCCCCTTCAGCACAAGCAAATAGAGCCATCATTAAAATGTAATACTTCTTGTATTTGATCGCTTGATACGTGAAGATTGCTCCATACACAAAGAAAGTTGCAAGAAAGATTGCTTCAGCAACAACGCTTGGATGGTAAGGGTAGTAGAAGTCAAGATCGTCGTTTGGTCCTCCTGTCATCTTGTTCAAGTTGAGAATGAATTGAGATCAAAGTCAAGGTGATTGGTTCGATTAAATTGTGACCAACATCTCTGTCTTTCTAGTATGATTTCAGGTTGTTCGATCGGGTGTGTTTTCAGAAGTGTTTTAGTTTCGCGCCGGGTGTGTTCACAGAAGAGCTCTCTCTCTCTCCCATGAAACACTACTCGCCCACCCAATAATAAGACAGCAAGGGCATGGGCTTTCCTGTCGTGGTTGGAGTGACAGTTTTGCCCACTTTGCTGGAGATAAGTATACGATGTCTTTATGACAATTTTATTTTTAGAGTCGAGTAGGTTAATCTTTTCAAGCTATTCCGGAACATGAATTTAAGATCATTGAGAATGAAGCCAAGAAATTTCTTGAATTTTTCCAGTACCAGGTATTGATTTTCTTTCAGTTCTCACTCTTTCTCTAAACTTTGATATGACAAAGCTCGATTCGAATGTAAAAACGGCTGTCGTTATAACGATATATCTTTAGAAGTTATGTTACAGTTGAAAATAATTATTCCAACAAATTTTATTAAAGATATGAGAATAATAATAACAAACACACACACATATATAAAATCAGAGAAAAAAAGGAACTGTTGTTTATAACCTTAAACTTTTAAATTGAAAAATTTTATAATTTGCTGAAAGTCATTATTTGTATTCAATATCACATTTTGTAATTGTGGTATTTTATGTCTCATATCAGTTCCTTGAATACGATTCCAATCCACGTAAAGATCTGTGATAATTCCTGCCAAATACTCTAACGAGCGATCACGATTCTTATATTGACGTCTATACAACAAAAATCATTTCAGATCCTCACTCAGTAGTATCATAAGATCGATCTTACCTGATATTCTCTTGATCACGCAATATTTCCACATACTCTGGAGATAACCACTCTGTGCTATTATTATCTTGAATGGATAACTCTTGAATCGCATCAACTAATTGGATCTTTCGAGCGAGAGATAACTGATACTCCAACTTCTCTCGAATTAAACCCAAGAAACCAACGACACTAGGATCATGTGCATTCACAAATTCATCTAATGTGATTCTTCGATAATTTGCTAATCGGGTAATAGTTTCTTTTGCAATAGCAATGGTTGAAGCTGATTCACTCTCGACAATAATCTGCAAGATCGATAAGCATACAGAACAATTCGTAATCAAGAACAAAACTCACCTCATTCTTTCGAAATTCACATATAGCAACAGCAGACGTGAAAGCATTACGAAAGTAATACTTCTGATCAACAGCGTTCTCATCAATCCTTGCAGGAACATCAGGGAACAAACTTTGAACCCATTCATGTAAAGTAGCCATACTTGCACTTCCTATTAAAAAAGAAATATTCATTAGATCATCAATCAAATGATAGGGAAAAAAGCAAGACAAAGAACAGAATAAAGATGTTACGAAGGTGAAATATGATGGATTTATCTTCCATAAGGATAAAATACATCACTTGGATAAAGTTTCGTAACTATTTAATATATGTGCATTTGATGGAGCAATAGTCATTGCGAATACTCGAAGAGCTCTGATACTAGCACAAAACAAAACAAAACAACAAAACACAGCAACTATTAGACCCTGAAACTTACCAGAATATCTGATCTTATTTCTCGGTCGATTATTCTCTTCGTTGGTTAATGCATGTACTTTAGCGTGTAGTGATAATGGCTTTAATTCATAGCGAATAACTTTTCCAACTTTCGGATTAGATGCAGCAACAATCGTAATCATTAAATCACCATATTCACCTTCATTACTTCTTAATGTTAAACTGATTCTCTTTTCATTGGATTGACAACGAAATACTGCAACAAATTTACCTTCATCTTCATTACTACCTCCTGCATTACCCGCAGTAACGTTCATTGACGGTGGTGTAACTGATAGAACTGAACTACCAGTATCTGTTTCAACAAGATCTAATACAACAGGTGAACGTAATATAATTAAATCAATGGACATTTGCAATTCAATATTTAATACATAGGCAGCAAGATTATAATCTAAATCAAATGATGAATTCACCGGGAAATCTGATGGTGGTTTAATAAAATTAGCAATAGTTTGTGCACTAATACCAGCTTTTTTCACTTTCTCCTTTTCTTTTTCAACTTTTTTCTTTAATTCATCAATTTCTTTTTTTAATGTTTTGATACGATTTTCATTATTCACCGTTTGGATCGAACGACCGTATGTATCTTCTACTGAACGATTTCGTATTGGTTCGGTCGTGAAAGAGATGACTTTACCAGAATACACGGAGACAATAATTTCAGGATAATCTTGTGTATTAACAATACCACATTCAATCGAACGAATACTTTGTGATAAATCCTTTGTAAAGATTTTTGTTGGTGGAGTTGATAAATTATTTTCAAAAGATAATTTATAAACTTCAATACGTCCATCATCACGACCAATGATGACTTCTTCATATTTATCTTTATTAATATCATATAATTTTATACCATTAATTGGACTTCTTTTATCGCCATCATCAATTTCCCAGACTTGTTCGTAGGTACCGTTAGGTTCAACACGTAAATAACCTAAAGAACCTTTGGAAGTACCATAAATCAAATGACCGGTATGACGACCATTAGCCGTTGGATGTTTATCAATCTCTAAATGTGCAATGGAAAGAACAGGATATTTTGTTGGTATTTCAGTAAAAGGTGTTGAAACATGTAATATTCTAATATAACGATCATGACATGCTAATATTGTATCGTACTCATTCTCACGAGTTAAATGACAGACAAGTAATGTATTAATCTGTCCTGGTGAGATGTAGTAAGCCATTTCTTTGCCATTATCATATAAATTATGTAAATATTCACATGATGTCCAAATACGTGTATCTTCTGTTGCAATCTGTTGGATGGTCTCCGTTAAGGAAGATGTTAATTTAAAGAAATCTTTTCCTTTCTTCGTTAATCCAACAATTCTTTGACTGTGAGATGCGAATAACTAATAGAAAGAAGGAAATAAGATAGGGAAAAAGATTGAAAATAGAAGGACTTTACCTTATCACGCTTTTGAGGATTTCCGCCTAACTCAATACAAGTGATTGGACCTTCAAAAGGCTTAGCTTGGAAGACCACTTGCGGTTCTCCCTTTTTAAATTCGTAACAACCAATCTGTCCAGAATCATCTCCGATAATTAATTTTTGCTACAGGTTAGAATCGATTATTAGTTCAACTGAAGAGCACTTGAAAACTTCAGATAGATTTACCTTATTTTTCTTCCCTAGCGGTAGAAGTTTTAATGTGTTTCTATAGCTAATTGGTTCTAACTGAAGTAGATCTGATCTCTCCAGATTGAGCATTGTTTGGTTCTGGATGATTGATTTGAAATGTGAGGTTGTGAGAGGAATTGATAAAACTGATCACACAACAATTCAAATCCTTTCCCGCCATCGCAAACACGCCAATTCGCCAATATGCGCAGAAAACGGTGTAAATTAAAAAGAAGAAGAAAACGATCCTTTTTATGCTTTTTATGCTTTTACCTAGTTTCATTACTTTTACATTGAATAATGTTAAGAGATCAAAACAAAAACAAAGCTATAAAAGTAAAAATCATCAATTTATAGATAATGTTACTAGAATATTTACTTAATAAGTATTAAATTTTAATTTTTTAATATTTCTTTTCACTATATCTAGTAATTCTTGTGGATTAACTGGATTACCCATTGGTATTCCTTCATATTGTCTACCATACCAACTCGCTAAATTATGGAAATGACGATTAGCACTACTGCCATCAACAAATAATTCAATTAATATTGCACGATCTCTCATAAAAATATTATGCATTAATCCTGCACCATGCGGTCCAATCATAATATCTGTTTCAAGATCTACTTTAATTTGCTCTTTAAATGTTAATACATTAAAATCTACTGCTTGCACTTTAATTTTAAAACCAGATGGTAAAGATTGAAGAAAATCATATTCATGCGCTTCTAATCGTTTTAATGTTTGTAGTACTTCATCATCATTCGCTACCATTCTTCCTAATTGTCTTGAACCAAAATGTCGCCAATAATCACATAAAAAGAAAGAACTTACATCGTCACAATATTTCTTCTCTGGCCATTCTTTCGTTGGTTTTCTTGCCATGTAAGTAACGGTAATAGTTTTACTAGGTGTTGGTTGAGCATAATGAGTGAATTGTTGTAAATTCAATGATCGAATCACAAAATCAGAGTATGATCTAACTAAAGCAGTTTTCCTACAAGGTGTATCCCAAGAAGCAATTGTGGTAGGAGCAGCAGGACCATAAATACTCATCGCTAATGATTTAAAACAAACATAATGAGGGGAACCATCACTATTACGTTTATATTTCTTTTTTAAATCAAATGCCGTTAAAGCAGGATATTGATGTGAATATACTTCACTCCATATATTCCAAAAAGGACCTTGGGGATATAAATCCATTAAAAAAATTTGTATATCTTTGGGTTTTAATTGTAATACAGCTAATGTTATAAAGATATTAACAAAATCTTCACTATCATGAAAGAAATTAGCAAACGTATCACGTTCAGTTAATACTACTGTATGATCAATCCATTCTTTACAAAAATCTTGTGGTATATTTTCTAATCGTTGATATGGTTGATGTACTAATTGTGTATTCCATCCAGGGAAATTACTCTCTTTCCATAGGTTTCGATCTGGTTCACAATCACCAACTAAAAAACCCTTTGGAAATGGTGGGTAAGGTTGTTTCATATGTTTTGTGTTCACATAATTACGCATAACAGGAGTAGTAAAGTCTGTATCATCGAATTTAGATAAATCAAGGGCAACATTCTCCATGAGACAGAGATTATCACCATTACCGTGATGACGTGTTTGATGAACTAAATAGCAGTCTATATGACTATTTAATTTATTTTGATTACCAGACTCAGTCTTTCGTGGACAGTAATCTCGCTTCGTGTCTCTCCAACGAGTTATGAGATTATTACCAAAGTCCTGAAAACAGGATCCTCCGCCATCAGATTCACCATAATCAGCCATTAAAACATCTAGTGATGTAGCTTTGAGGGTTTCATCATCAAGTCGAAGGATAGGGTGCTCTGCAGCTCCGGGTAGATTCTGCTTGTCGGTCGATGGGATCTCTTCACTTGGTGCCTCCTTCGGTGGAGCATCGATCTTCGGTGAGATAACTGGTAGGGGATCCTCCAATTTCTGACCAATTTGTAACGCTGGTACGACTGGAGTTGATGGGATAGGTGGAAGAATAGGTGAATCAATATTATTTCTGTTAGAAGAAAAAGTTGAAACGATTCAAAATATTCGTCAAATTTTTCTTACCTCAGATTTGAATTTCCTTTGATAGGTTTAAGGTGAACAGAGTCAAAGAAATGGGTGAAAAAAGTTAAATATAGAACAGGTGTTGCAGTCTATTTCGAATATTTCATTGAGAGTCGACCGATAAATTTTCTTTCTTTCATCACTTACCACGATTATTGCGAGAAAAAAGACTAAGTTAGAGGCAGTACAGGCGATACCAAGCACCTTTCTATTTGACTCATGACTTCCTCGATGTGACACAAGGGTATTCTCCGAAGATTGAGGAACAGCTCTTCGATTCATAGTTCAAAATTTTGATGAAAAGAAGATTCTGTGCTCTATGCACTGCGCACAAGGTTTTGTGCACTTCTATTTAGTTACTTAGATCTTCAATCTCTTTTATTCTCACTACTTCGAGATCCACTTTGTTTAGATCTTCTCAATGTGTCTAAATATTCTTTTTGCATCTTTAACGTTGATTGTAATAACTTTTTCTTTGCTTCCGATTCAGTACTTACACCATGGTTGATAAGGAAAGTATCTATCTGTGGCTCGATATTGCTTTCTAAATCTAGTAACATCTCTCCTGATTGACCATGTGGTAATTTAATCATCATGCGACGTAAATTAGCACGATTACCGCCAGTTTGTCCTCCTTTCTCACTTTGAGGTGTGACTGGACGAGGTGCTTGCGGTAATAGATGATGTGGAATATTCAAACCTAAAACCTTCAGTGCCTCTTGAAGTTCTTGTAATGATTTCAAATGTGAAGATGAATCAGTAGGGTCAAATTTATCAAGATCAACTGGTTTTATTGGTAAATCTTGTGATTCACGTCTAAATAAATCTTCACCAACACTAATATTATTTAAATCAATATTTGTATTTTCTGCTGAAGAGGATAATTTTTCAATAAAATTATCAATTTTTTCTGCAATTTTCGCCATTTCTGATTCATGTGCAGGAAGACCTTCCCAAGATTCTAATCCGAAATAAGAAGCCATCACGGACCCAACACTACTACTCATAATATTAGGTTCAAGGTAACTAATGGAGATCTCTTGTTTACTATTACCCGCTGTAGATCGTTTTCTATCTTCAGTGGTATCTATTGTATGAGTACTACCAGTTGTACTATTGTTATCGCCGTCATTATTAGTTCCCGCAAGGAAAGAGGCAAAATTACGACTAGCAAGTTCTTCTCGCTTTGAAATCATAAATTGAACTCGTTTACATAACAGTTTACGCAATAAAGGAAAATTAAATCCATCTAAATTGGACACCTCAACATATACTGCATCTTTTTTGGCACATGACTTGCAGATATCGTGCAGCTGCACACGTCTGTACTGAGCTTGATCTAAGTGAGTTCCGACCACATATAAGAAGCTGTCAGGGGACATCCGCTCTTTTAAGGGAATCCATTTATCGAATATAGCTTGATAAGAGTCAATATTGAGAATGTCAAACACAATAATAGAAAATAAAGCTCCTCGAAAGACCATAGTTTCATCTTTCTTACTTAAATGCTCAGTATATTCCCAAACCTTCAATATTGCTGATTGATTAGAACTTTCTAGTTCTTGAGGGGTTAATTCAATTGCTGAAAAGAAAGTATTATCATGATTAATTGAATAATGTTTGTTCGGCGAGTAGCTATCTTCACTTCCTCGGTAATACGATACAGGACCACAATCTTGTAAATTTTGAATAAGAGTACTTCTACCTGCTCCTGTATTACCCAAGACGATGGTCTTCGCAAAGACTGGACCACTCTGATTCGAAGAATTCATCATCTTTTTCCCTCGAATCGAATCGTGAACAAATCTTTTTTTCTTAACCGTCGCCGCCTTTCCGTTTCCCCGAATCCAGATTGCCGATGTTCCTACAGTCCGGTTGAGCAAAACCTTGTCTAAAGTGAATAGTGAAGTGAGATACGATTGATGATGAAGGGGAAGCTGAAAAAGGATTCAACGTCATTCAATATATGACATCATAGGACAGAGAGGAAGTACGATCAATTCACACATAATACCTAAAAGACTTCATTGACTTACCTTGCATTTAATATCTTGCCATTTTATAGCTATTGGCTGAATTCAAAGGAGCCTTTGTAAATCTTCGTTTGAGTGATCTTGAAGTTGGAGATATATTGTAGGAGAGATGAAGTCATTGGTGTTTTTCTTGCTGCTTACGACAATGGAAACTTTTTCATTTGTCGTTCCAAGGTTTCTCACTCGTCAAGGTACAAGCTTGAAAGTTCAGAAGGTTATTCCCCCGATTTTTCAAGATTCCTGTGATGAAACTGGTATCACATTGACAAGATATGTCGTTGAGACAGTTATTGCTAACCCTCATCTCAGAGAATTAGAATCTCTTCTCATTTCAGTTCAAACTGCGTGCAAGGCTATTGCATCTGTGGTGGAGAGAGCTTCAATCACAGGGGTTACAGGGTTGGAAGGTGGAGGTGGATCGATCAATGTGCAAGGAGAGGAACAGAAGCGACTCGACGTCATTACAAATAATATTATGAAAAAATCCCTGCAATTTTCTGGTAAAGTTGGAGTTCTTGCTTCCGAAGAAGAAGATAACCCAATGCCAGTGGATAACAGCTTTGATCGTTATCGTGATCAAGGTTTACAGACGACTCAGTTCAAGAGCGATGTCCTCATTGAGGAGACCGAGGGTCAATATGTTGCTGTGTTCGATCCATTAGATGGATCTTCGAATGTTGATGCTGGAATTCCGACTGGGACAATTTTCGGTATCTTCGAGCAAGATCCAGATGCGGTAAGTTCTCGAGAATCCCCTCCCAACACCCTTAATTCTCTTGTTCTATGATAGACTTGTGAATTGCCAGAAGATGATGAAGCGTATGAATTAGCACAATGTATGGTTGATACATTGCGACCTGGCAACAGTCTTGTCGCGGCGGGTTACTGTCTTTATTCTAGTTCTGTCTTCTTCTGCCTGACATTAGGAAATGGAGTCAATATCTTCACACTGGATCGTCAAATTGGTGAATTCGTATTAACTCATAAAGATGTCACGATACCCAAACGTGGCAAGATTTATTCATTTAATGAAGCTAATCGTGACGAATGGGAGAAGCCTTTATTAGAGTACGTCACCAATATTCAGACAGGTCAAGGTGAAACTGGTAAAAGATATTCCAGCCGTTACATCGGGTCCATGGTTGGTGATGTTCATCGCACTTTGTTGTACGGTGGTATCTTTGGTTATCCTGCAACCAAGAAGAATCCTGATGGAAAGTTACGTTTATTATATGAAGCTGCTCCAATGAGCTTCTTAGTCGAACAAGCTGGAGGCGTTTCTTCCACTGGCCGTGAAAGAATCATGGTAAGAACCTTTTCATCATTAGATGATTACGCTAATCCACGTGATTTCGGTAGGATTTGGTACCCAATAACGTGCATCAACGTGTGCCATGTTTGTTAGGAAGTCCAGAAGACGTCTTAGAGGCACAGAAGTACTTCAGTCATGAGAAGAATTGAAACATATCTCCTTTAGAAACTTGTATTTCACCTTTCTCAATCTAATCGATCAATTGCGTATTCGATCACTATCTAATTGTTTCTCTAAGCATGTATTCCGAAGGAAGATCTTTCATTTTCATTACAAAGTTTAAAAGCAAGTTTGAGCATCTTCTTGTTTCATCTATATGATATTTGTCTTTCACCTTCTTTCAATCCCAAATAAGAGTTAATACAAAGGCTAAGGCCATAAAACTATCAAAACCATCCCAAGAACTGTATTACTATTGATATACTATAATGACTATACACCTCCAATCTTCATTCGCTTGTGGTTAGGTCCAGGTGCAACAGGTTCCCCTGTGTTTGGGTCGAGTAAGCTCTCACTAATAGGAACATTGATCGGACCTGGTCCAACCTTCGTTAGGAAGACGAACTTGACGTCGTCTGGCTTAGGGATTCTACCAGTTGTAGCTAATCGAGCCTGGAGTTCAGTTGGAAGGAGGGTAGGAGCAGAGTTAGCAACTCGAAGGTATTCCTCTGGTCTATTACAGTAGGAGACAGCAGAAGCGTCATTGGTCGGGAAATAAAGAGTAGCCATTGCTAATAATGAATCCACATACTGAAAAAGATAATAGAAAATCAAATATCATTAAAAAGATAACTTTCCAATGTACTCACCTTATCTAAAGTATAGATAACAGCATTTGGCCCAGCGTCAAAGGTATAAGCTGCTCGAACCTCACCATAAAACTCATTAAAAACATGAACTAACTTAATGATTGATTTGGATACATCATTCATGTAAAAGATAGGAGGATAAGTATCCATACAAACAGCATGGAATTGATTCGAATCTTGCATAGTAATTCTACCAAATGTTTCAAAATCTTTATTTAAGAAAGCTTTTTCAATCTCAGCTAATCTTCCTTCAACAATATGTGCTGCACGATGTTGAAGTAATAAACTAGTTTTACGACTTGTTTCCATTCCTGCAGTAGAGGAAGTATCTTTCTCTTTATCACTCACGACTAAGATCACAGCTCTGAGTTCAGGCCAGAACTATAGGAACAACCAATACCATCAATCCAATCTGCAAAGGAAAATAAGATGAAAAAACTTACGTTCTCATCAGCAATTTGCACAGCGATGGAGTCATTTGCGTTCTCAACTTCACCACCTTTAATCCACTTTACAAATCCTCCATAAAGACTGCGGGAAGCACTTCCAGAACCCTGACGAGCAATGGCTGTCAACTGGCCAGGAAACTCTTCCTTGACCGCGAAAACCTTTGCTAATGTTGCCACTAAGCATGCTAATCCAGCAGCAGAAGATGCTAAACCAGCTCCAGTCGGAAAGGTGTTGACAGAGGAAATTCGCACATGATAGAGAGACCAATCCTCTTTCTTTACGATGAGTTCGCCTGTGGTAGCATCGAACTTATCCTGTGCGATCTTTCTAATTTCTTGGATAACAGTCTTTCCTCGTCCGTTAATTTCGATTTCTTTACCGTTAAGCCAA
The DNA here is from genome assembly GCA_015145745.1 of Poterioochromonas sp. DS. Taxonomy (NCBI): domain Eukaryota; class Synurophyceae; order Ochromonadales; family Ochromonadaceae; genus Poterioochromonas; species Poterioochromonas sp. DS. The sequence continues at coordinate 134,538 of VKHI01000012.1, forward strand.
AGTTGATCGTGAGTGAAGTCTTTAGACACTGCGACAGTGGTAATGGTGTGAAGATCACTTTGGTCTAAAGTCAAACTAGCTGAAGAGTTCATTGGAGTATTCAACTTAAGATTATCTTTTCCCCAATATTTAATCACAGCGACTAAAGAATAACGGAATAAAAAAGAGATTCGAGCAAATAAACACACGAAACTTACTGTTAGTTGGAGCAGTAAAAGTTTCACATAATCTAGGATCAAAACCTGTAAATCCACTCATCTTTTAATTCGTAATTACCAATAAAACTCTATAAAAATGATGCAAATTGCTTCGCTGACAAAAGATTGTTGATTGGATTGGATCAGCCACAAGCGGCAATTGCAAAAGCCGTCTTACATAATACCGATATGCCGGAGGATTGGTTTCATTTATTTCATTCATTCACAGTTTGAGTAAGAAAGAATGGGAAAGAATCAACATAGTAAAGATAGATTGTTCATTACAGCGAAGGAATGGGCAACTCAGTATGGTGGAAAGCGTAGGAGAAATTCCTCGAGTGAAGTTCGTCCTTTACCTTATGATCATTGTGCTTTAAGTCTCGCACCATTCACCAATCCTTGCATGCTCAATAACAATACAGGTGTTGTATTTGACCTCGAAAATATCACTACCTATCTTCAAAAACATGAAAAAGATCCTGTAACTGGTGAACCGAAAACTGAAGCAGACATCATTCCATTACACATGTCAAAGAACTCTGATGGTGATTGGGAATGTCCTGTCACCAATAAAGTCTTTACAGCTAGTACTCATATCGTCATAATTAAAACATCAGGAAATGTTTATTCTTATTCTGCTGTTGAAGAATTAAATCTTAAACCAAAGTTTTTCCGTGATTTAATTGATAATACTCCTTTCACTAAACAAGATATTATTACCTTACAAGACCCACAGAATCCTGATATTGTTGCACAACGAGATATAAGTCAATTTAAGCATTTAGAAGAATTAAGACAAGATGTAACTGAACAAAAGAAGACAGAATCAAAATTACGTCATTCTGCTGCTTCTGATAGTGTTATGAGAGAAATCGCTAAGGCGAAAGAGAAAGAAGCGCAGTCAGGAAAGGTTAAGAAAACAACAGAACAAATATTACAAGGCCATACAGACGAGGTTCCGGATGATGTTGCTCGATTTTATGCTTTACAGCCTCTGACAGAGGACGTGAATCCCGGACAAGTGAACACTGATGGCAAAGCCGGAATGGCCTTCACCTCAACTGTCAGTGCTAGCTGGACATCCAACCAAACTCGGTTAGCTAATTTTGAAGAAATTCGTGAAGCTAAATGGAAAATTATGAGAAAGGTAAAGTTATAGTGTATCTTTGACTTCATTTCATATCACTAACGGAGAGTTCTTTGGTTATTATAGTTAGGGAAAAAAGCTTATGTTCAACTTCAAACAAATTATGGTAATATTAATATTGAATTGCATTGTGATATTGCACCAAGAACATGTTGGAGTTTTCTTGATTTATGTAAAAAAGATTATTATAATGGAACTGTCTTCCATCGACTAGTCCCTCGCTTTGTACTACAAGGCGGTGATCCTACTGGCACTGGTGCAGGTGGTGAATCCGCTTTTGGGAAAGCGTTTAAAGATGAATTTGATACAAGAATTCTACATAGTTATCGTGGAGTATTGAGTATGGCAAACTCAGGACCTAATACTAATGGATCACAGTTCTTTATTACCTTAAACGAGGCGAAACATTTAGATCTTCGCCATCCTGTCTTTGGACGAGTTGTGGGTGGTGCTGCGGTCTTGGATCAAATAGAGGCGGTGAGTAAACGTTCTCTGTATATATATAAAAAATTGTTAATCACGTATGAATAGATTGGATCTGATAAAGCTGAGACTCCTCTAAGCAAAATTGAGTTAATCAAAGCGATAGTTGTATCAGACCCATTAGAGGAGGTTGATCAACTGTTGGAAGAGTTTATTCAAAAGAATATGCAAGATAGGAAAAGCTCAAAAGTTGCATCAGCACTTCCTACCAATTCCTCGTCATCGGCATCCGCTCTTCCTCAATTACAAATAAAAGATGCCGAGCATCAACCAAAACGTCAAAGATTGGAAAATAGTCGATCATAATCGAAATAAATCTTCCTTCCATCAGTACACCAATAATTTTATCTCTTTTTGAGAAACACAAAATTCGTGAAATTTCCTCTTTTTTACACACAAACAAAACTTTATAGGTCGTCTTTATTCACACAATTTTAAAGAGATATCAATTATTGTCTTATAGATCATTACGAGAATTGCTGATAACAGTATGGACAACTGATTCGTGTTTCTCAGCATCTTGAGCACTTTTTAACTTCTTTTCTGCATCCTAATGAAAAAGATATTATTTAATGACGAAGAAAGAGAGAAAAGTGCAAGTATCTTACTTCAATCATCTTCTTGAAGAATACTTTTGTCGATCGAACTGCATCAGCAGGTACTAGTTGCAGTGGTGTTTTACCATGTTGATTGAGAGCATTAGGAATTGCACCAAACTCTAATAATAACTCGGCATGCTTGGTCTTCTCAAATAAACAAGCAAAGTGTAAAGGCGTGTTTCCCTTAGAACCCTAAACAGAACAATCATAACATTCATTTATCAGCGATATTGGTGCAACGTACCTCTTGTAAGGTTTGAGCGTTAGGGTCAGCACCCCTTCTGAGTAAACCTGCAACAATGCTTGGTGTAGACTTCTCAATAGCATAATGCAAGGCAGTATATCCAGACTAGCGAAGGTAAAAGGCCGCCATGAGTGAACTGAGGTGTAGAAACTTTCATTGTACTTACTGATTTAGCAGCGTTCACATCAACTTTAGGCATTCTAGTGTTTAATAAAGCGGCTATAACTTCCATACGATTCATCTGGACTGCAATAATAAGAGGGGTCTGTCCCCATTCATCGACCGCGTTAACTCCAATGTGACTGTCAATCAGATCTAACACTTGAGTGATGTTTCCTTCTCTCAAGCTACTGAAAATCTGATAATCAGTAGCTGTGGTGATAGAATCCACTGTCAATCGTATTGAGACTCCGTCTTCAGGGTTGGACATGAAATGATCTTTGACGAAGATTGGTAACAAGTTAATCTTTGAACCGTCCGTCCAAGTGATCTGACGGACAGCGTGGCGACACATTCCCTTTAAACTTGATAAAATTGGAGATTCTTCCTATGAAACAAGATCATTGAGCAAGTCGATTTCGATAGAGGTCACTCTTACCTTGCTATCCAAAAGAACATGAACAAGCTGAGATGGTCGCTTCACATAAGCCCCTGCTGTACCATTTCGAAAAAATACAGAATATTCAAGTAATAGATGATCTCCTGTAGACGCAACACTTTCACATTCACTTGGAACGTCAATGTCTTCCACAACATAATCCTCGAAAGCAGAAACCACAATAAGTTCATGCCAAAATAAGACAATACAACAAAAGAATAGAACAAAAGAAAGTTGATACATCTTTACTGAAATCAACACACTAAAACTGTTCACAAGACACTTCAATGAGGCGGTAGAGAGCGATTGATCAAAAGTCTTTAGAAGTCGTTTCAAATTGAATAAAATAATTGCGCAAATTCCTGTTAAGGAATTCCATAAATCAGGCAAGCATATAGAAATGTAGAATGATGAAGTTCTTGGTATTATTGTGCTTTTTGTTGGTGTTAAAGGTGTATCATGCAAGAAAGGATGAAGTTCTTCGATATTGTGATATTGCAGTAAGTGGCAAGGTTGTTTTGAAAACCTTATACTGAGAAAAATGTTGATTTTATTAGGATGAACTGGAATTACTCACAGTTGAGATGCAACTAAAGCTGTATGAGAGGTATTTTAAGGAGGTTAACATAGCTCCTGAAGCTCATATAAAGCTTGCCAAACTATTTGATGGGTGCAGACGATTCAAATCAGCTCATCTTCAATATAAATTAGCCTCCCAACAATCTCTCGTTGTTTTTACCTCATATAGGCAACAAATCCCTTTTAAAATCGCTCTACTATCCTTTGAATTACAAAGAAATTCATCTATCTCTCGAGAATACATTACAAGCTGGATCCAAGAATGCGAATCTTTTCTACCGAGCCTTTTCGCCAGCGATCCTCTCTCTCCTCATATCCTCTTTAGTCTTGCTCTCTCTTATTGGAGAGCAGAGCAATACAACCAAGCTTCTTTATATTTCAAGCAAGTGATAGAGATAATTCATGCTTATCCTCATAACAGTCATCTCGATGGTTCGGAGGCGCTTAGTGCAAGGTTTTATCTCGCTAACAGTTATTTCCATCTTCAGGACTACGTTCCAGCAATTTCTCATTATTCCGTTGCTTTAACTTTTGCAAAACTGCAATTAGAGAGAAAGTATTCAAGCTATGATCCAGTTAATGCGATAATGGATGAGGAAGATGGTTGGGAAGGTTCATTAGAAGTTTTAGTAAAAAGAATAGAAATGAGTATGAACTTCTACTTTCTCAATGATTATGAAAGTTTAATGAGAATTTATGATGAACTAAGTGAATGCTATAAGCAAATCTTCTCTTACGATGAGGCGGTTCGACTGTCTTTAAGATCTTATTTTTACTCTGTTCGAATGGAACTTATTCAAGGGAACGAAGAGATGACTGTCCAATCTAATAGCATGGCCCTATTACTGAAGATATTTCAAACTAAATTAACTATTTTTGATTGGAAGGAATTCGAGTATCTAGAAGATCTTATTGACCAAAGATTTGCTTCGTTCACAAAAAATAAATCCTTTCTTAGGGATGATTTCACCTCTTGGAAGGTGAAGGTTGGTTCAAGTTTAAATCTTCATTATCCAAGATTTTCGATTAGTTCTTATATGAGTAGATGCCTTCAGTATGAAGAATTAAAGACAGAGACAATTCAAGTGGAGGAGGGCATAATCAGGGTTGGATTTATTCTCTCACGATCGGAATTGCATCAGTACGGCTTCTCTTATTTGCTCCCTCACCCTCATCAAGCAAGCACAGCAATTGAATATCATTGTTTCTTAATTATAAGTGATGAGGAGGAAGAGGAGGATGAGGACATTTTGCAGGGAGAGCAGCTGGAAAAATGTGAATATATTATCGAGATTCCTCCGCGTACATCCTCTCGACAGATCGCTGAAGTTATCCGATCAAATTTAATTCACATCATGGTTGACATTTTAGACTCTTCAGTTTCTAGTAAGACTTACCGTCAATTTTTAGACATAGGTTCTTTAGAGCCATCGCCAATTTCACTTTATCGGCCTCTTTCTTATCAAGATATGGTAGTTGGATGTGAAAGAGATAATAATTTTAGAATTTCGAATATTCTTTCATTTCCAGCGGATTATTATCCGAGCAAAGACAATATTAAGGATCGAATAATTTATTTTAGATCGGAAGAACTCATGCCATATTCTCCCGTGCGTAATTTATTCATTAGCTCCACCTTCTCTTCTAGAGTCAATATTTGCCTTTTGCCTAACCATCATCTTTATTTGGATCATTTATCACTTCACTTAATCTCCAATTTTCTTCATAGCATGGGTCGGATTAATTCACTTATGGTCTTAGACGTTCCGAATTATTCAAAGAAGCGATTAGAACGCTTGTTTGCTTATCATGGTATTCCATCGAATAAACTGAGGTTCTTTACATCTTCGATCGACATATCATGTGAGCTGGTGCTTGATTTGTTTTCTTCGCAAGACTACTCGAATCAGCAGAGTTTGCAGATTGTTCATGGTCCTTTGATTTCACTTCGAGCTTATGGAAGATGGGACTCGGTCAAAATTAGTATTGTTGAGGAGACAAATTATGAAACATCACGTTTATCGGTCGACTCTATGAAGGATTATGAAGATATGGTGAGAAAACTCGTTGGAAGACAAGACTTATTGGACAAATTACAAAAGATGGCAGTGAAGAAAAATGGAACTAATCATGGGATCAAATGGGATTATATTTATCAGTTACTTTATGAATCTTATCATTGGAAAATGTTCGGAATATCTAGGAAATATCAATTAATATTGACGAAATAGAACAATATGAAGTAATAGTCTTAATAAAAAAACGTCGCTCTACTGTATTGCTAAACAATGAAAGTTTACTACTCAGTATTGGAAACAGGCTATAGCTTTTAAGTATCTTAAATTGATGTTATCAAGTTATCAATAACAATGGCGTCACTTTAAATGTCACTTGACATTTCTCAGCTCTCAACTTTTCATTGTAATTTTGAGCGATAATTTCCCATTCAATTGATATTTGGAAAGATCATGATATGGATTGAAGTTCCAAGGTAAATCTAAAGCATTATGGTCCGTTAAATTGTAAACTTCAACATTCTTGGTGACACCATCTTCAGTATCAGGATCAAGACCAAGATTTACACAGATATTTCGAATCATTTCACCCAAACAAATACAATCCTCATAACCAAAGACTCTTTCTCGTACATTTTCAGAGGAGATGACATGAATAACCATTACCTGTACCAAAGAATCATTCTGTTCCATCTCTCCTCTTTCTTTGAATGCAAAAAGTTATCTATTCCGTTTCCGTTAATCCCTTATTCGGTTTTCCATTTCCGTTCATATCCGTGTTGATTTGTTGTTCAACAGCAACATTCGTTATGGAACTTCCAGCAACTAGAAAAACAACTCACAAACAGCCACAATAAATCAAATAAATCCAAAGCAAAAGCAAAGCTATATACTTACTTTTGTAACGAAGAAAACAAGCAGAGTAACTTAGCATATATGCTCCAACCCCGAGTCATTTACCTTGATTATAACAAAGAGAAAGATTTTATCTATAACTATTGAACGGTGTAAAGAAAAATGATGAAGACAGTTTTCCAACCAAGATTATTGCAAAAAATGATGCAAAGAAATGGTTCTACTGCAACTGCAGATGTTACCAAAGCAACTGCTCAATATATTGACTTAGAATTAGCAAAGAGTGCTCATAACTATCATCCTATTCCTAGAGTATTAAGCCGTGGAAAGGGTGTCTATGTATGGGATGTTGATAACAAGGTTAGTATCTTCTTCATTTAATGATGTCGTTTCCTTCTCCTAAGCAGAATAACTCTATAGAAATACCTTGACTTCCTAGCAGCTTACTCTGCTGTGAATCAAGGCCATTGTCATCCAAGAATTGTGAAAGTTCTTCAACATCAAGCTGAAGTTATGACTTTAACATCACGTGCATTTCATAATGATCAATTTGGTCCATATGCTGATTACATCACTAAGCTATTCGGATATGATAAAGTATTACCAATGAATACAGGTGTCGAGGCCGGTGAAACTGCAGTGAAATTAGCACGTAAATGGGCATATTTAAGAAAGGGTGTACCACAAAATCAGGCAAAAATTGTATTTGCACGTAATAACTTTTGGGGACGTTCTATAGCTGCTGTGTCATCATCTACTGATCCTTCCTCGTATAAAGATTATGGTCCTTTTGTACCAGGTTTTGAAATTGTTGACTATAACGATTTGGCTGGTTTAGAGAAAGCTATTTCTGATCCTAATACTGCAGCATTTATGGTTGAACCAATTCAAGGTGAAGCAGGTGTTGTTGTACCTGACGAAGATTATTTACCTGGTGTTCGACGTTTATGTGATAAATATAATGTATTATTTATTGCTGATGAAGTACAAACAGGTTTATGTCGTACAGGGAAAATGTTAGCAGTTGATCATCAAGCTGTTCGTCCTGATATTATTTGTTTAGGTAAAGCTTTATCTGGTGGAACCATGCCTGTTTCTGCTGTATTAGCTGATGATGATGTTATGTTAACGATTAAACCTGGTGAACATGGATCTACTTATGGTGGTAATCCTTTAGCATCTGCTGTTGCGACAGAATCATTAAAGGTTCTTATTGAGGAGAATTTAGCTGAGAATGCTCAAAGACAGGTAAAAATTATAACGATCCTATTTACTCAATAATTATTATAATCTAGGGTGAGAGACTCCGCACTGAGTTAAGACGTCTGAATCTTCCTGGCGTGAAAGAAATCCGTGGTAAAGGATTATTGAATGCTATTGTTGTTGATGATCCATCTGAGGATCAGTCAAGGGCTTGGGATATTTGCATGAAGTTTGCCGATCTTGGTAAGAACAACATTAACAACTCCATACTTTCTCGGTAATCGATGATACTTTAGGACTTTTGGCCAAGCCAACTCATGGACATATCATTCGTCTTGCTCCGCCTTTAGTCATCAACGACCAAGAGCTCGATGAAGCTTTAGAGATCTTAGAGAGAGGCATTCGTACAGCTTAAACTGCTTATGATGCTATAGTGAACTAGTACTTCCTTGATTGTAGAGAGAGAGAGAGTAAGTGAGTGAGTCATTAGTCAGTTACGTAGTAATAGGTGATAGAAGCAGTTGATCCAATGGTAGAACAGTTTTAGAGATAGTTGGATGTAATTTAACGAACTTGGATTGTGACAGAGTTATCAGGTGGGTTCATTTGATTTAAATTATTATAATTGTATCAGAAACACATGATAAATGTGGTAGTAGCCTCTGGTATCTGTGATCTATCTAGTGAGCTGGATTCCTAAAAACGCCGCTAAGCGGTTCTTACTCTGAGCCACAGTCGCCGCCACAGTAGGAATGTTGTAGACGGTACAGAAGGCGTGGACAGCTAGACCTGGAAGATTTACTAAATCTTGCAACGTTGCAGGGAACCAAATCATCCACTATAACGATCGAATCCACTCCATTCACAGGGACTGCCATCATCGCAAGGCCGACCCGTTCATCGCTCCAGCCTCCAAAGACTCTAGACGAGTTGTGAGTTGTTCTATTGCTGGAATGAACCACGCCGGTGCTACAACCCCTCCTGCATGGGCTGTAAAAAATATTTTTAGGAACCTGCTTACCTTCTTTTCATCATTAAATTTTTAACCAATGATAGTTTTCGAGATATAGTGAAAAGTAAATAAAAGAGCGATTGGATTAGATTCATTTGATTATTATTATTGTATCACAAACTCTCCCCTTAACAGGAGTAGAACTCATTACTACAGCTACCTAAAACATCATACCTATATTACCTATAGTTGTTTAATAAGAAGCTAAATGGCTGACGTATTAAACAACACCTAAAAATAAAATATCTGTCCAAACAATTCGCAGAGAAAAAATACCAATCAGCACAAGGACGAGAGTTCTCCATTCCTTAAGCGCGATAATCAGCATAGTCACACTGATCATCAGCCATAGCACACAAGCCTCCTGCACCTCCAATCTTCCACCACTGCTTTGTTGTAATCTTAGGAGCAAGATCAACAGCAGCAACATAAGACTTGACTCTGGTAACCTTCGTGGTTCCAATGAGAGGCACAATACCAGCAGGATGACTCAAAGTCCATGCTAACGCCACGACAGCAGGATCAGACTCACCCAACTCTGCACCAACAGCATTTAAAGCATCTAAAATCTTTGTTTGACGATCACCTTTACGTTGGAATAAACGATTTAAACCACCAGTAGAATCGCCAGCTAATCCGCCCCACGCAATATTACGATAACCCTTAGTATAGGCATGATCAACACTACCACTATTATAGTTTAAATAACGTGGATTCCATACACTAATTTCAATTTCATTTGTAACAAGTTGAATATTCACTTTTGTTAATTCCTTTTGTAAAGAATCGATGTGTGAAGGGTAGTGGTTAGATACACCAAAATGACGTACTTTACCAGAACTCTTTAAAGTAGCAAATGTTTGTGCTAATTCTTTACTATTCATGAAAGAATTAGGATAATGGATTAAGATAACATCTAAATAAGTCGTTTGTAAGGATTGTAAGAACCAATCAACCGTGTTGAGGATATGCTCGGATGATGTATCAATAGCAGCAAAGGTTTGATTGGTGCTTGGGAATAGAATACCCATTTTAGCGACAATCGTAATTTTTTCTCTTAATCCTGATGTTTGTTTTAATGCTTCACCGAGGAGTTTCGCGGAGTCGCCAGCAGTGCCTCCTTTCACTGGATACACCTATAACGAAGAAAGAATCAATTAATAAGTAGCAAGATTAGCTTAAGTAAACTTACATCCGCAGTGTCAAATAAGGTGATACCTAAACCAACTGCAGTTCGAACCCATTCGTTGATCTTGCTGGCGTCAGACAAACCACCGATCTTATCACCAAGATGAAGTGTTCCGAGGCCGATTCGTGACACGGATGGGCATCCTTCATACTCACAGAGTGAAACTTGAGGGACTTTAGCCGCGACAAAATTTAAAAGAGCAAGAACAAGAAGCACAAACATCTTTACGATCTTATTCAACTTATGTGAGTGAGACGATGAAATACGATCTAGAAAACGATTGTTTAGACGATCGTTTCATCGAAGTTTTTAAAATAATTTGTTATTCCTGATTCCTGATTATTAGCTTTGCTTGAGGATTTGTTGAGTTTGGATTTCAAGAATGAGTTATGAAAGTACTCTAGATGTAGGGGATGAAGTTCCAGGGTTTGATTTGGAATCGCAACTGGGAAAGATTTACTTCAAAGATATTGTTGAGGCGAAATGGAGTTTACTTGTCACATTTGCTTCAGCTTTTGATCCTGTGACAACTACAGACTTTGGTTTAATTAGCAGACTATTTGAAGAATTTGAAGCGAGAAATATATTGCTCCTTGCTGTTGGAAACGAAACAGGTAAGTTGTTCTTCATTGTGCCTCCTCTGCTAAATTATCAAACTCTTCCTAGCATCAAATATTCGAATGTGGATTAAAGAGATCGAAGAGTTACAAACAGTGAAAATAAAGTTTCCTATAATGTCTGATCCAACTTGTACTATCTTAAAAATGGTTCCTTCCTTCAGATGATAATACAGTGACTAACTCTTATAATTTCTTTCTCTCTAGTTTGGTTGTGCAAGAGACCATGTTTCGCTGAAAAAGCCCCAACCTATAAGTAATGGTGGCTTTCTTATTGATGTTGATCGAAGGATTCGTTACAGTAGTCGATCGAGCGTTTTCATTGGTACTACACTATCATCCTCCGTCACTTCGATTAATTCTTTCAACAGGTAGGAATTGGTATGAGTTCCTTAGACAATATGATGCTTTGATGATGGTTATCTACCATCCAATCGCTTGCCCCGCTAACTGGGCTCAAGGTCAGCAAGTAATGATTAAAAAAGATGTCGCAACAAGTGATGCTGCCGACTATCGATGTGTCGAGATTAAACCTTGGTTTCGTCTAGCTCCATGCCCAGAGAAACTCTGAGAATTAATAAATAAAACTCGGTGTACATAAATAAACTTTGTATTTATTTTATTTACGATGAAAAATTAAGTTGAAAAGCTTTTAAACAACAATCAGAACCTCCACTAATCACTAATCTCTTATTATCCTCATTCAATCCACTCCACGCAACAGAGAATCCTTTTCCATCATGAATCTCTTGATTGGATAAAGGAACGCTAGTTCTCACATCCCAAACACTCACGACACCCGAATAATCAACAGAAGCAAAGATTTGATCGCTGTCAGGCATCCACTTGACCTAAAAGAGTAGTGTGAATCGAATATGCAACATAATATGGGCAATATGAACGTACCTGTGAGATCCAATTATTCGTCTTACCAAATGATAAGACAGGAACATTTGATGCCTCCTTTGTCTTTGTATCCCATATTCTAACTCGACCATCAGGATGTGAGGTTGCTATTCTATCAGCACTGCTAACATCCAACGAAGTAATAACTTTGGAACAATTAATCGTTAAAATAGAATCTAATTTATCCAAATCCCATAACTTAAATGAATGATCCCAAGAAGAGGTATATACTGAAGTAAAGCTTGATGTGCTAAAGATGGAGGTAATACTTTGATTATGAGCTTTCTGTGTAAAGAATGGTTTAATATCTTGAATTACTTCAGCCTTCTGATCTGTTACTTTCCTTTTCTTCTTACTGTGTGTAGGTGCTTCATTATCATCTTCAGCAGTTTTACCAGCGAGTTTCCAACCTAATAAATTTCCATTCCAATCACCAGATAAGAGAATATCCTCTCCGCTGTTTGGGAGGGAAATTCTTGTGATAGACTCCACGCTATTCACATGGCCCTTCAAGGTATAGAGTAAGTTACTGCTATTGACAGAAGTATTATGTTCCCAAACTTTTATCGTGGTATCTTTTGAAGCGGTGGCGAGGTTAATGTGGTTAGCCTTTTGAGTGCTTTCCCAAGCAGTGAGAGCTCGGATCGATTCGCTATGACTACTGATATTGGAAGTGACTGAAAGGTTATTTGGATCAAATACCATCACATTTCCATCATAAGATCCAGCGAAAGCATATTTATCGCTCACAACTTGAATGCAACCGATCCAAGAATCTCCCTCTTGAGTATTGGTATCCTCTGACGCAGTAACGGCAGGAAAATATTCAACATTTATAATGTCTTCTGTTGAAATTTGATAATGTGTGATGAATTTGCCAAAGGGGGATCTTAGCAGGCGTCCATTGATCAAGAAATCGAAAGGAATTCCATCTTCTGCTTCTAACAAATGATTGATCACTTCTGAAAGTCCAATTCTTCCTAAATTCGCTGGAACAGAGAAAGGACTATCTGAAACACGGTATTCATCATATGTCGTTGTAAAACGAACTAATATATTGTTCTGTGGAGTGTTCTTCTTGCTATCCATTCTTTCTCCAACAATTTTTATGCAATTCTGCCGGTAATCACCGGTACTTGCCGGTATCAAAGGCCGTACCAAGTTTATTCTCGGCCTTTTCGGCCATGATGGGCCGCTTTCTTTTGAAGAAGACGTGTTTTGAGAGCCGTTCCAAACCGTCATATGGAAACATCACAACAACAATCATCACATCATCGAAAAAGCAAACGAATACTTATCCGTCTTATGTTTAAGGAATCAAAAAGATTTCTTTGAAGTCGGATTCAGCTCAAGGTATTAGAATTGTTTTCTGGAAAAGGGAAATCTGAAGAAATAAGGAAGGGGCTTTAAGGAGTTTCCTGGTCCATTACTTCTCTAAGAATTTTTTATTTTTATTTTTTTTTATTTTTTTTTCTTGGAATCATGATAATTACTGAAGTTCTTCTAAGTCCTTATTTTTTAATTGTTTTATTTTTTGCTTTATTGAGTGGCTTTTTCGCGGGTTTAATATTTTTCCATATATTTGATAGTCGTGTCTTCGATGAAAGAGGTCAATTAATACCTGGACCTAAACATCATCTATGGGGTAAAAATAATTATTTTTCAATAGCTAGATTAGCACATTATTCACATCAATATTCTAAAGTCATTTATGAGAAATTTCTGAAAGAAGTTGGTAATGGTGATATTGTTGCATATAACTGGATTAATGGCAAAGCAACCATTATTGTTGCGCATCCTGATATGGCAAAGAGTGTTCTTTCTGGTCATCATTTGAAGTATTTGAAAGATGAGTCGTGGGACAATGTAAAGGATCTTCTCGGAAATGGGTTAGGCACGTGTCATGTCAAGGTCTGGCAACGATATAGAAATATCTTATCGCCGCTATTTCGCTCTAGTAACTTACGAGATATGGTGACAACCTTCAATATACATAGTAGGCGATTACTTCGTCATTGGCACTTCCGACTACAACAAGCGATTCAAGATTCCCCTAACCTTGCAACAACAACTCAATCCACGAACACCGCTGCTTCAATTACCTCAACCAGCACCTCCTCTACCTCTCATCATCATACTTTTCATTTTGAATCATCGAATATCGATAAAATTTATATAAAATCATTAATTGATAAAGAATTACGTCATTTAGTATTAGGTATTATCTGTGAAGCAGGTTTTGGATATGATTTTTTCACAAAGAAAAATAGTGAATTATTTGCACAAGATTTTGAAATATTATTTAATGAATTTTCTTTACGTATGACAAGTGGTGGGAATGGTAATGGATCGAATGGAATGGTAGGTGAAGAAGATACGCTTTTCCGTATCTTTGGAAAATCGAAATTTTTCCCGAAGTCACTTCTTTTCAGTGTGATGCCAAAAGATATGAAACAAGATCAACAAGTGGTTCAAAAAGCATTAACACATATACAACAATTAATTGAAAAGACAATTCATGCGAGATTAAATGGAACACCATTAGATGATGATATTATTACTGCATCATCATCACCGAAATCAACACCTGCTCCGTCGCCACCTCCATCAGATGATGGTATATTCAATGAACCGTCATCGAATTTCCATACCTCACAATTACCACCAGCACCACCAATACCATTACCACATCCTTCTTTAGGGAAATTATCACCACAAATATCTGTTGAATCAGAACAACCAAATGATTTATTACAACTTTTATTATATGCCAATGAAGATACAATCGATTATCAAAAATTATCAATCGAAGAAATACGTGATCATATATTATCATTTATGATATTAGGATTTGAAAATACTGCGATGACATTAATATGGATGATCTATGAATTATGTTTACATCAAGATATACAAAAACAATGTCAAAAAGAAATTGATTCAATATTAACCATTAAAAGTGGTATTAAAACATCAGCTGTTACCTATGAAGATATATCAAAATTCCATAAATTAATACAAGTATTAAAAGAAACATTACGATTACATCCACCAATGTCAACGATAACAAGAAAATGTACAACATCTTGTAATATTGGTGATTATACCATAAAATCTGGTTCACGTATATCAATATCATTATTAGCATTGCATCAACATCCTGATTATTGGTATTTACCCAATGATTTTTTTCCAGATCGTTTTTCAACAGAAAATATTAATGAAACTATAAAACATCCTTTTCAATATATACCATTTGGTGCAGGTGGTAGAAATTGTATTGGACAAAGATTTTCACAAATGAGTATTATTGTAATTATGGCAATATTATTATCAAAATATCATTTTACTTTAGATGAAGATGATAAATTATTAATTAAATTTGAAGAAAAAGCTAGTAATGGTTTAGAAAATTTACGTGTTGTTATACAAGATCGTGAAAGATCTTCTTCTACTACTACTTCTACATCAACTTCACCTTCGAATGCTTCGTCAACATCTCCTCCAATGAGTACGGTAGGTGTTAATATTCCGTTGAATGGTGGTGTCCTTCATACAGCAGGCTTTGGTGCAGTTAGTGGAGCGAATAGTAGAAGTAGTAGTATTAGCAGTAATCCAGGAAGTGTTGGGAGTGGATATACTAGTGGTAACCAAAGTTACAATCACAATAACAGTAATAATAATAACAATAGTAATAATAGTAATGCTGCGAAGATGTCTAAAGTCAACTTTAAACAGTAATAGCAATGGGTGATAAGAGGCGTTTTATAATATCAATTTCTTTATAATTTGTTTTTGTTTTCCTTACATTATACGACTCGAACCTTTAGACACATGTATTGAATCAAGAGGGTTTTATATTGATTGGGACGGGCTGTGATCCTATCACAGGGAAGAATGTTCTTGCAATGGTCATAATAAATGTTTGGCGGGTATTGAGAAATGCTATAGGGAATGGATTAATCTTTTATCTGGTGTTCACAAGAGATGAGTTCTGCCGACCTAGCACTTTTCTATGACTCAGAAGAACATTTAGTAGTACGGAGGCGTTTTAATATTGAATAGGATGATGATGTATGAATAAAGTTGTTTTCTTTGTTTTCTTTTGTTTTTGAATTGTTTTCGTTTAAAAAGTTGTTGTGACTATAGACACACACAGTGATTTGATCATTCTTTCATTCGTTTTACCTGATTTTATGTGGTTGTTTTCCTTTGTTTTCTTGAGTTTGGTCTAGAATGAATATAATAAACCCCCTACACCCCCTACTACCCTCTGCTTGAAATCATCAATAAGTATTAATTTGTAAAAGAAATAAAGAAAAAGAATATTTTAACTTTATTTTATTTTTAACACTTTTCATTCGCAAGATAATGAAGAAAGTAATGGAACAACATGGGGGATGAGGGATACTCAATAGTAGCGATGAATAAAGGGAGTCAGTCATCGGTGGTTTCAATTGACAGGGACATGTCTTTGACGCACTTCAACATCAATATCAACTAAAGGAGGGAATACACCAATACCAGCTCGAGAAGGATCAATCACAACCTTAGTAGGATCTCCTTTCAAATTAAAATCAAGATTTAAGATTAAGAAGATAAACAATAACTTCACTTCTGATCGAATAAATCTTCTACCAGGACAATACGTCACTCCAGCACCAAAAGGTAGGAATACCGATGATCTAAACAGAAAGAACATACATATCACATACCAAAAGAGAGAAGATTATTACACTTACGGATTTAATTCAAGTCCATCTTTCGTTAAATGTGTTTTACCTAAAGCAGCATTACGACGATCTTCTAATGGTGAATCATTTGATAATACAAATCGAAATGGATTAAATTCATTCGGATTTGGATAAATCTCTTCATCATAATGGAAGATAGAAGGAAATAATGCAAGTTGATCACCTTTACGAAATTTATATTTATTCCCTGAATGTAATTGAACTTCTACATTATCCTTGGTAACAGTTCGAACAATGAAAGAACCACTCTTTAATCGCAAGGTTTCAGTAAGACATGCATCAATTAATATTAAATTATTTAATTGTTCTATGGTGATAATCTCTTCCTTCACTTTACTATCATCGAGTAAGAATGACGAATCATAAAATCTTTCATAATTAGGGATTATATTCATAATTTCATCACGCAATTGATCGATTAAGTTCTCTTTTTGTAATACATAGAATAATAACCAGAAGGTTGCAGGCATTGAATTCGAGACAGATGCCCAAAAGATAGGTGAATTTAATACACCATTATTATCCTTAAAAGCAGGATTATTGAGGGATAATTCATTAAAATATTCACAACGACGTTGTAATAATTCGGATAAATCATGATTTAATGGGTTAGTAATATCTTGGATGTATTTTAATGATTTAAAAGCATCAGGAAGGTATTTGATAGGTAATCCAGCAACACAGATTGCTGTTACTTTATCAAGTTGTTTAAAGGCATCGTAGAGTAAATCACATTTCTCGGGTGAATTATTAATAGAATGATTATAGATTGCACCAACTGCGATGTGGAATATAAATCTGGAGATGAAGTCATATAATGGTAATACTGTTGCTTCTTCTTGATTCTCTTGCTTCTCTTGATTTCCTTCATTATCTTGAGGTTTCTCAAGTTTTTTCTCATGTTTTTCAGGTTGTTTTAATCGATTCGTGACTAATAAACGATAAATATCACTAAATTTAACCATCATTCTTTTACATAAGAGATCTAATGATTTATCATTTAATAGATAAGTGGAGAACCATTTTCTTAATAAATCATAATCACAGTCTTTACATGTTGTAATATCTTCTGATATATTAAATAAATTTAACATAACTGGTTTATGTGATTCAAAGATTGATAAATCCTTTGATGATTGTATAACAGCGAGAGTGCTATGAGGACATGTGATAATAAAGAATCTTTGTCCAGCAATGAGAATACCAAAGATTTCTGTTGTTTTCTTAGAACATTCAATTAAAAATTCGATTGGTCTTTGTCCAAGTTCTAATACAACACCTAGATAGGGTATTGTTGTAGGAAGTAATGATACTTCACCTTTCTTACATTTTGTTAATTGATAATGACGAATTAAAAAATAAATAAAAATCACAGCAAAAATAACAACAAATCCAATAGCAATTACTTTCAGGGAACTCAATAAACCAACCATTTCTGCAGCCTTATCTTTGGTGCTATTTTGCTAATAAAGATTTTATTTCTATAGCGTAAATTAAAGCAAAGAAAACCGTTTTTTTGCTTGGGAAAACGATCACTGAATGATAACTTTATCCTTTGTTAATTAAGTGTGATACAATGAAAGAAAAAGCGAATTGCTTTTTTTTCTTTTACTTATCATAATAGTTATAGTTTACAATTTTGATAATATTTTTGTCTTCCTCTTTTTTTTTTTTTTTTTTTCAATCTTTATGGGTTAGCAGTGTTGGTAACAGCTGGCTTCTCTGCAGCCTCTTGTAACTTTCTTGCTTTCACACTATGATTAAATAATCGTGCCATATTTACTTCTACTGTAATAGAATTACCACGCAAGAAATACAAATCCTCTTGTAATTCTTGAATCTTGAGCTTTGTTTGAGCTTGTTGATTTTGCAATAAATCAATCGCTTCTTCATAGGTATACTCAACCATAGTTCCGGCACCAATCCAAAGGTAGACCACATTAGCTGAAAGATCAATCTAATAGAGAGTGAGAATGAAGAAAATCAGAGGAAATAGAGAGAAATGATGATATTGGATACCTGAGCCTTAGCATAGAGAGTATCACTTAAACCATAATTTGTAATCATTTCTTCTTCATTTTCACTTTTTGATACCATTAATTTCACAAGTTCTAATGTTTGTTCAATTTCAGGTAATTTAGATTTATAAATACTTTTTGATTTCTCAAAACTACTTTCCATATATTTATATTTTGAATATAATTCATTTAATGCACCTAATGCTGATTCAACTGAAAACTTTCCATGACCTAGAAAATCATCAACATTTTCCTATTTTTATTATCAAAAGAAGCAAAAAAATAAGGGGGGAGGGAGGAAATCAAGTTTTAAAATGAGTTTTGGTAGATTAGGGTGTGAAGAAACTTACAATAAATTTCGCTGCAGGAATTCCACGAGGATTTTTATCTCCAGTAATCAAGATTTGTAAATTCACGTTCTCAGTACTCATATTTTCTGCTGTGATTTGATCAGATATTGGGTTTGATTGTGATTTGTCTAATGAGAGGTTTGAAAAATGTTTCTGGGAGAGAAACGTAAATTTGTAAGAAGAGAATGTTTTTGTTTTATTTTACATTTTTACATCATAGATGTGAAATAGTCGACTCTTGAAAAAGAAGGGTCGACTTTTACAAGGTTGGACTGAAATTTGTGAACGGAACTCCTTCAACGACGTAGCGAAGGAGGTGACACATTCAAAAAGACGAAATATGGCATCAAATTGATTCTAGCCGTTATCTAAACCCTGACATCTTCATTATTGAATTCAAAACAAACAAGGAAAGATGCAAAGCAAAGCTATGAGTTGTAAAGTAGAAAAAGCTGAAGGATGTTCGCCCCTGATCAACGTCTTGCGCTACTTCAAGGTAAAACACCTCTCAGAAGTTCACATCATGCTATTCAGTAAGTTATTTCTCTTCCTCCTTCACATTTTGATGTTAATCTATTTCTAATAGGCTTTGCGATGATCATGGGGAATCGCAGCACTGGCTGGAACGCTGGTCTCAGTTCTCACGGCATCTATGCTTTGTGGTTCAATCTCCTCTTTTCTGCTTCAGGCTTCATTTGCCTTTCTCTTTGCATGGGGGAGATGTCCTCTGCTCTGCCTTTCTCAGGCGGGGTGTTTGGTTTTGTTCGTGCTGCCCTCGGCCCGTTCTTTGGGTTCATGGTGGCGAGCTGTGAGTTTGTCGTATGCATTATAGGTATTTGTTTGAGGGCACAGCGTTTCTTATCGGACGGCAGTGGAAGTGCATCCAGTAACGGGTCTGACTCTGCAGGCGTAATCGCCATCTTTGGCTTTTGTCTATTGATGAACTTGATCGGTGGCAAGCCTGTATTTGTGCTAACAAGTTTGATTGGATTCTTCACCGTGATGATATTCGTGGTGTATTTGTGTGGTACATTGAGTGCAGTTGGGACTGACGCAGTAAACTTTACTCATTACTCTCCTCCGATCATTGAGTTCTCATGGTTCCATATGATGTCAGCAAGACCAGCTGTAAGTGGTGCATTCAATGGCCTCCAGTTCCTCCCATTGTTGAGCGAATACATGAAAGAGCCGAGGGAGCAGTTGCCTCGAGTTTTATTAATATCTTGCGTTATATTCATGTTGATGTCGGTGTTTCTGATCTTGGCTGCTGTGTCTCAGAGTCCTGGAGCAAAGTCACTGCAAGCTGCACCTTTTCCTTTACAAGCAGGATTTGTTCGCATATTCAATATTCAAGATGTCACAGATATGAAGTGGTTTGATTTTCCTTTCCAGTTTGGCCCGATTTTCTGTTTGTTTTATTGTGCAGGGAGACAGTTACTCGCGCTTTCTAAGTCAGGGCTGTTACCTCCAGTGTTTTCGAGGTTACTTCCTGGTTCTGACTCTCCTTACGTATGTTATACATTTACGGCTATTATCGGAGCAGGAATGAACATCTTTGTCTTGTTCAATCAAGTTTATCTCATCGAGATCAAAGCTATTAATACAACAGTCTCTATCACCATTTTTATCTTTTGTTTCATTGCTTTCATGGTCTTTCGTCGTAAGTTCTCTTCTATGGCTCGCAGCTTTGTGAATCCTTTTGGAGACTTCTCGGCAATCTATGGGTGTGGAGTATTTATCATGGCTTGGATGGCAACAATGTTCTATAATCCAGTGAATGACTTATTTCTTGTGGGTCTTGGCGGTTATTGGCTATTGTGTGGGATCTTCTTTTGTACTTACTTGGTACACAATCAGAAGTTCTCAGAAGAGGAGAAAAAGGTTATGTTCAAAGCATACTTGATCAATGCGAATCGTAAGAAGCGCCTGAATATGCTGAAGAACAACAAAGTCGGCGCGATCACTAATGGTAGTGCGACTGACAAGCCTTCGAATAGCAAATGTAAGGATATCCTTTTTTCTTTGATCCTTTTCACCCTTCTTATACAGGCAATAACAGCAACCACGACTCTGGTGCTTTGCCTTCCAGCGCGAACCATCGTGCTTCTCTCTTAGAGAATAGCAGAATGGGTTTAACCAGCGATGAGGTGGCCCATCAAACTTCCAAGCCCGAGGAAAAGATGGACCAAACTATAATTGAGTCCACTTCTATCTCCCGAGTTGCTTCTTTACTCGCGGCCTCATCTTCATCTCGTCAACCTGACTCTACTGCTGCCTCCAACAAGATGTCTTCTAAAATAATAGCGTTTCTTAGTTCTAAGATGAATGTTGTTGCTCCTGTGATGAACCAGATGGATTCGAAGGAGCTCGAAGACTATGAGAGATTAGCTGTGTTGGCCGCTGGAGGCATCATGGATGAATCATTAGAAGAGGCTTTGAAAGCTCGTATCGGGGTGGAGGAGGAATTGAATGCAGATGAAGAACGTGATGTAGAGGTCGGAAATATTGAGCAGCGAGTCCCAGAAGCAGCTTAATTATGGATTAACCACCTGATTATCCCAAACTTGGAAACTTCTTATCTCTCTCTCCTTTTTCTTTTTTGTGTCCTATAAATTTTAGTATTATCTTATATATTATTGCTTTATTTTTTTCCTTGCTCTTGTATTTACGCTTTCGTATTTTTGATTGCTTTTCGCACTCTTTTCGCGAAAGGTCCTCATTTGCAACAATACCTGGGAATCAGAATGATTTTCCTCCCGTTTTTGTTTTGTCTTATTGTATAATCTCTAGCATGTCTCTTCACTCTTTTTTTTTTATTGTTCTTCAGCTGAATCAAATCCAACACGTATTTGGCTAATTTGTTTCTTTCTTCCTTGATTTATATATTTTTTGTTTTCTTCCTTACTTTGCGACATCGCCCTTTCCTTTCTTAGCTTAGTTCTCTTTGATTATCATATTGACTCGAGAAGGGTGAAAAGGCTCGCCTTCCCGATGCACGATCATTTTCTATTTAGCTTAGCACCTTTTACTCAGAATTATAATGACTCGATGGCATTTGGAATCTACAACTCTTGACTCAAAATAAGTTGATATGATTGCACTACGACTCGAAATCTCAGACTCTTTTCAACTGATTGTGTTGTGAATTTATGCCTTTCACCTAAATAATCAATTCCTTTTTTAATGTACTTGTATGTCTGCTTTCGCGATTTCCGATAATTACGCTTCGCCACTTTTGCGTAAATTACGTCTTTGCAGTTTTTTTTTGAACTGCTGAGAAAACAACTAGAACACTTCAATCCTCGATCATAATAAATCAGGGTAGAAATATCTGAGTGAGAAGTTAGAATCTATTACAATTAAAATATTTAGGAAACATTTAGGAGAATGGATTCATTACATTCGATATTTTATTGGAATCGATTGAAGTTACTTCAATCGGTAACAAGCTCGATAATCAGTGAAGAGAATGAGATTAAACTCGATGCGTTGGTCTTCATTCCTGGTCCCGATGGCCGAAATAATCCTATGGCAATAAGAGTTCTTAAGTATTTATTTAAAGGTGCCATTGGAGCGGATTTATTTGATGACACTTTAGACACGAGTTTAGAGGCGTTGGAAGATTTAGTTCTCATTATTCAAGAGGATTCTGTGAGAATTATCTGTACAGATGCTATGAAAAAGGCGATTTCACGTCCGTTGTCCATTTTTCCGAATGTAATTGAATATCATTACCTTCCTCACGAGGAAGATGACATTGACCAATTTCAATTGAAGAAATGTTTTCATTTTAAGAAAAGTATTCTAGAAATTGCACCAAATGGTGGAAATATTGGTATTGCTATTCCAATCGGGTACGATAATATTATTGATATCGAAAGTTGGCCGTTACTCCAATCTTTTGCTTTGGATGATATTTTCACTCCGACCGGTTTTTTCACTGCACGGTACAATGTGGTTGATATTACGACTCAATTAGAAACTATCTTTCGTGTTGTTGATTGCTTTTATGTTGAAAATGCGGCTAATGTTGTCAATGGGGCGATAAACCAACACATGTCTCAATTTCTCTCTGTGCTAGATGCCACCACTGTGAGTCAAAGAGACCGATTGACTGCAGATGAAGCGATCTCTCCTTTGGAAGTTTTGTATGAGTTTGGAGAGATGGATGCTGCGGTTGCCCTAGAACAATCTTTGAAGCCTGTGCTGCTGTTTGGTCCATTCACCAACTTTGTGGGAAACGCTTTCGGTCCTAAGGCTTCAAAATGGAGAGATTTCTTTCCTGCAAGCTCTTTACATGCTGTTGTTGAAGCGAGTGAGCCTGCAACTGGAATCAGGTAACTCTTCTATGTGGTCGTAAAGTTGTACTTAATTCTTATTTCTGTAGATGGTGTCGCACTTACTTCCTTCAACAAGGAGTTTCTTCCATCATCTATCATGATGCTTTAAAGCTTCAAACATCTCTTTCAGGGATAAATATTCAATCTTTGGAAAGTATTGAAGATAGTGAAGTTGCCATTCAAGAACTAAAATCGCTATCAAATATTTCCTCAGCTCTAGCTGTTCCAACGACGGCAAGTCAGAATGCTCTTCAAAGACTGATGTCCCTTTACGTAAAATTATGGTTCAATTTACGAACTTTAGTCTTTGAAACCTTTTTACAGCAGAATGATGTCTTAGCGGCTGCAGAGCTAATTCAACAGAAATTGACGGAAATGATGTCGATTTCGACCACTTCAACAAACTGTACCAGTTCCACTGATGCGGCGTTAGAATCTATAAATCTTTTCCCACATGAAAAGCTGCAATTGCATATGGATTGTCTGAATGCGTTAGGAGAGATTGTTTCTGTCAATGATGTTGATGATATGGGCGGAGTGGTAAGAGGTCTTGAGATCATTTTATTGGCTTCCATGTTCATCTTTTCTTCCTTTTCAAATAGTGTTGGACCTACATTCGAGCATCAATCCATGGAATAATCGTGCCATTGGGCAATCAAGAAACAGCAGTGACTATAGCTGTTGGAGATACATTCCTCTTCTCTCCTCTATCTCAAGGACGCTTTGACCGAACGGTTGACTGGAGATTTTCATCCTCTGGAGGGAATCTGCTCCCATTTATTAACGACGCTGTATGCATCACGCACAATATCCCTTACTTCCAAGCTTTTATTGGTTCTGGTGTGGAGGAAGAATATTTGCGACTGATTCAGTACTGCTCAAAGACATCCTTAACGTAAGTCAGTTTTTTCTACTTTCGTTTGAGTTATGAAATTTCGATTTTTAGAGCGTCGCCACTAAATTTAGGCAAGCCTATTGAGCTTGCGGGGACAAATGCAATGAATGTGGTTGTGTTGAGTAATCATTCAATTCAACCATTCTTCACCTCGGAGCTCAGATTATTTCAAGAGGGATTTATTATCACTAAGATCAATCATCTCTCCTCTGTCCCTATTCCCATTCATTACAATCAAGATGACGTGCAACAAATATGGACAATTGATACCAATGACTGTTTCGAAGAAGCGCTAAGATCATTAGAGAAATATAACTCTTCCACTTCTTGGCGTGATCTAATCTATCAACAATCGGATATCACTTTACCACGCGGCATTTTAATCATTATGGAACTTAAGAATAATCATCGTCATAAACAAAGTGGTCACACATTGAATGCCCTCCACCACGCATTACCGATCATTTCATTACAATCGGGGAAGAATTCATCGACATCAGTTATTGCACTTCTTTTCCCACATAATGATCGTGCGGGATCGATGATTCCGAGTCTATTAGAGAGATGGCGACCATCACTGCGCATGAACGATATAGAAGAATATAAAGGAAAAGCTACCTACACGAAAATCAATCGAGAGATATTGTGGAGCTATTTGGTATTTTTAGATTCTTTACAGATCTTCTCTCCTTCTTCCCCTACGCTCAACCCCGAGACGGCTTCGATGACAAGCACTGTAGCGAGTAAAGCTAGAGAGATATTGGGTAACTCTTTAATCAGAGTAAACTTAAAAAGAGATGAGGAAGGAAAAGATAGAGATGAAGAAAGCGGAATTGATGAAGAAAATGAGCATTTTTCAGAATTTGGTAAGATCATGACCTTCGTTCATGAATTTTCTTTGTATGGATATCCTGCTTATGGTTCCTATCCCATGAGGTAAGCTCAATTACTACCAAGTTCCATCTTCCTAATTCTTCTCTACTTTAGATGTATTCACGCTGTTGCGGAATCAAGACGATTATCGTCTTTTGATTTTTCGTCACTTTTATTCCCCTCTGAGGAGGATCTTAAGACCAGAGATGCTGAGAAACTTGAACCTCCTTTGCAGATCCTTTTAATTCATGGATTATTTGGCACGGGTGTCAATATTGTAGCAAAGCAGTTCTCTGATCAGTTAATAAAGGCATCAGTTGACTTACTTGATCTAACACCAAGTACAAAGGGATCAATGTTTGGTACGGCAATGATTGATCTAACTAGCTTTATTGATCTATATTCGATCGAAGAACTTCAGAAGAAAACTGAAAATGAAGTTGGACAGCTGTTACATGATTTCTTGCGAGAACTTTTGAGTGAAGAGGTAAAAAGATTAACAACATCATCCAAGAAAACCGGAAAGAGATTGAAGGCTGTTTTAACGATTACAGTCATTGATGCACCAGTAGTTTCATTCCCTTTTTCTCGACTATTAGAGGCTATATGTGCAGTTACGAAAGCTCCTATCACTCATGTGGTGAGTATCATGACCCCTGAGAGTATTCTTCCTACCTTTTCAGATGAGTCCATTGTGGGCAAAGAAAAAGGGGAAGAAAAGCAACAATATGATGCATTGGATTTGTTTAGAGGCATTGGGCATGAAACTTGGCGTGGAAAAGGCTTCCAATCGTTGCACTGCTATTCGAGTCAAAGCGTTATCATCCTCGACTCCAGTCGCACTACTACAACTAAAGCAAATTCTGACTCTGGAAGCTCATCTTCGTTGACCGCATATCAACAAATCAAGCAATATGTTGATCGATATCAGTTCAACATTGTTTTCTTATTGAGACTATCTTCCTTTCATTTATTCTTCGAAGAAGAAGATCTTCAATTCTACCAACAATTGCTCTTCCCTCTCTCGCTTCTCTCTCCCTCAGCAGCTGCAGTTTTAGCATCATCAACGAACAATACGTTAGTAGATACCGTTGTGAGAGAAGGCATTCCTGTCAAAAAAGCTTTAGGTTTCCCGACCTTCGATGAGATTAAAGAAGTTGAATCTGTTAAAAGAAGCTTGGCAGTGAAGGTATTCAGCGCCAAGTCTTCATATCCTCTATTCCAAGTATTTCGTTACTCGAACAAGCAATTATTCTCAAATCGTATCGATTCTGAGCGACAGTACTTCTCTTTAACTTTATTCTTACAGTTGATTCAGAAGATCTTCCCTACCTCGACTGCCATGTTTACCAATATTACCTATAATTGGGAACATACGAATCAGAAGACAAAATCGGAGCAACGCTCGAATGATAAGATTCCTTTCTTCTTAAAGCATGCAATGAAGAAAGTCTTCCAACAGACAGAGTACAAAGAAATGATCAGCAACTATCGCACAGGACTTGCAGACCGTCAGAAAGAAGAGAAGAAAAGAACTGTTTCTTCCACTAATGGTGCAGTAGTTCCATCTTCGTCATTGTGGGATCATATCCGAACAAATGCTATTAGCTTACAAGCTATTCTCGTTATTGACAATGAGCGTATCCAGCATCACCGTAGCCAGAAAGGAACAACGAGCTCGACTTCTTATCGAGTACTCATTGAAGCGAACAGAGGCAACATCCTTTATCGAGAGCTCAGCGAAGATGCGAGTACATCTCTGTCTGAGATCAAATTAATTGGTACCTTTGACCAGACAAGAGAAGTAGATGATTACTTGATTTCCCTGTTCCAACTTACTCAACAGCATTACCTTGCTCCAAAGCCTTTGTTGACATTTGAAGACTTTCTTTCAGAATCGGAGGCAAAGACGATGAGAGGCTTAGCTTCGAATGCTCCACCTCCGTATGACTTGCAGAAAGTCTTCCAAGTGCAAAATCTCAGTAAGTACCAGTCACGTGAATTGCCTTCAGGCTTCTGGTATGATGGACAGTTCTTCGTCGACCACAATGGACAAAGATTCGAAGTGCGACCTGACATACCTGAGATTCTCGAGGACTACATCAAAGAGGAAAATGAGAAGAGAAAGAATTACAATTCATGGTTGCAGTCATTGTATTTGTGATTGAGGTAGATTATCCTTTGAGTTTATTCAGAGAAGAGAGAAATATTGAAAAACAACATAAAGAGAAAGAAAGATAGAAAAGAAAAGAAAGGAAAGAAGAAAAACGAAAAGAGGATGTTGCCACAATTGTAAAGTAAGAAGAACAAATATAAAAGAAAAGGAGATGAGAGGGGAATAAGACATAAGTGATTATCACCAGAAAAAATCTTGTCTTTATCTTTCAACACTAGTGATGATGGTATCCTTCTTCCAAATCTAATATCCCTTTCGTTCTTTTTCTAACTTATTCACTGATGTCTCATCCCCTAATTGATTGGATCATAAGAAAATAAGAGCTATGACTATTTGTCAGATTCTTTCTTCGCTTGTCTCACCTTGAGCACCTTCTCCATCACTGTATTTAAGTCTGATGTCGTCGTATAGATATTGAACAATCCTCGCGCAGTAGCTACCAGTCGCTTGCTCTTATAAGCATCCACATTGATTACTTTGTGTTGTGTGGCAGGATCGACGGAGAGGGCTGATGTCACGCGATCATAGCAGTTGATGTCAGTGCGAATGAGTTTCTTCGATTTGTGAAGAATCGTTGCTTCGAAGAGCAATAACTCGCAAGGAGCAGGTAAGAGGTAGTCGATGCGAAGATCTGCGGTGTTAACGCGTTGCTTGGGATCATCCAAAGCAGCCCAAGCAGCGAAGCCTCCTGTGTGATCCATCATTGTTGCCACTGCTCCTCCATGTAAGCAGGGGATTTGAGGATTACCAACAAGCAAAGAGTTGAATGGTAGCTCAATTAGAACAGTTGTTTTTGTTGCCTGAACCAGATTTGGTTGGAAGACCTTTGTCATGTAAGGGGATAGATGTTCTACCAAATGTTGGTAATATTGAAATTTTATTCCTGCTAATAACTTTTCCTCAGGTTGTTTATGGATATGGTCGTGGGAATGACTGTGATCATGGCCATGAGGATGCGAATGGTTATGCGAATGGTTATGCGAATGGTTACACTGCGAATTATGTTCATGAGAGTGACTATGGTCATGACCTCCACGACTTTCACTAAATGGACGAACAGAAAATCTCAAAGACCCTACATTCCTTCTGCAGAATTGAATAGATGAGGGGATAACAGACTTCATCTTAAAGCAGCAAAATGCAAGAGTAACAGTTGCTTACAGAAGCGCTTTTTTAGTGAGGAAAGCGCTTTTACCGTGAGTGGGGAAGGAATCCTCAAACTACGACAATTAATTCAACTCTGTTAAAGGAAAATGCTGAGGATTAGCTCGTTGTTTAATTTGTTTTCCAAGTTTCTTGTTCTCTGCTTGCTTTCGACGAAGGCAGTGGGAAAGGAGGAGACTGACGGGTATGAGGTTACTCAAATCCATATTGCTCAAGGTCGAACTCCTGAAAGCATGACTGTTTCTTGGGTGACGAAAACGACAGCTGACTCTGTGGTTAAATTTGGCCTATCTGAAGATAAATTAGATCAAAAAGCTCAAGGATATGCCAGTTCTTATAGCTTTGATTATCCTAGTTATGATGTCTATCAATCTGGTGTCATTCACCATGTGACTTTGGAGAAGCTGCAACCTTCTACTGTCTATTATTATCAAGCTGGAGATTTTACACTTAATACGTCAGGAATTCTCTCTTTTAAGACGATGCCTGCTGTTGGTGACTTAAGCACACTTTCCTTTGGTGTAATCGGTGACCTCGGAACAACGAACGATTCTGAGTCTACCATTCATCATCTTATTGCGAAGCCTCGTTTAGGAATGATTCTACATGCTGGTGATTTATCTTATGCTGATTGCAAGCAACAGTTATGGGATTCTTATGGTGAGCTCATTGAGGATTTAGCGAGAGAAAGGTAAGAGAACACGTCATAGTTCATGTTATTTGTATCTTACTCTCTCTTTTCATGTTGTAGACCATGGATGGTTGGACCAGGAAATCACGAGATTGAGTTCAATAACAACGGTAGCATGTTCTTAGCCTTCGAGGAACGTTATAGAATGCCTGCCATTGCTCCTGCCGAGATCGGTGAAGTTGTCATTGAACCCTCAAAGGATAGCACTGGAAAGCCATACTGTGCCTCTAGTGTATTCCAGTCAGAGTACAATTACGGAAACTCTTTCTACTCTTTCGAAACTGGTCCGGCTCACATCATCTACCTTAACCCGTACTCTGTCACCAACAGCACCTCAAAGCAATACACTTGGTTAGTCAAGGATTTAGAATCTGTTGATCGTCAAAAGACCCCATGGATTATTGTTGTGATGCATTGCCCATGGTATAACTCCAATACTGCTCATCAACAAGAGAAGCAAGCAGTTCTCATGAAGGAATCAATGGAACCACTCTTATACAAACATCATGTCAATGTTGTCTTTACTGGACATGTTCATGCTTATGAGAGAACTAATCCTGTCTATTTAGATAAGAATACAGCTGATGGTGTTGTTTATTTCACTATTGGTGATGGAGGAAATGCTGAAGGTCATGCGATTAACTATCAAGTCCCTTCTCCTGAGTGGTCTGCCTATCGCAATGGTACTCAATATGGCCATGGTGAGGTAACCTTATTGAATAAGGATAAGTTAATTTGGACATGGAATCGCAATGTTGATGGTAAAATCATCTGGAAAGATTCCGTTGTTCTCTGCAACACCGCTTTCCATGACTCTGCAATCAATTGCTAAAGAAGGGAAACCAATCACATATAAGATAAGTAGTAGTAATGTCTAGGATAGATACTATTTAGTCGTAACGGTCATTTATAATTGTTTGTAAATTACCTGTTAGAAAAAGAGAGAAAAGGTTTAATATATCATGTGATGCTTTCATATTCCTTCACTAGTATTGTAATTATTTCCATGTTGATTAGAGGATCCATGTTACAAAATAGTTCATATTAATATAAACAAAATAAAACATTAGTGTTTCTTTTCTTTTTTTCTTCTTTGATTTGTTATTGTCAGTCATATCTTCTCTTCATCAGATGAGCAATAAGAATGACATCAATAATGATGTCATTGTATGAGAGATTCCTTGCCCGCATTTTATTAAATTACTATTTTACTTTTTATTTGTTTTAATATGTATGATTTGATCTTTCTTTCTTTCTTACTTATTTTGACAATAATCATGATTTGTTTTAGTTTCTTTTTCCTATTATTTTATTTATTGTTTGTCTTTTTGTTAAGTCAGAAGAAGTCTTGGCATCGCTCTACGTCATTCGGGCCAGCTCTCATGATCGCTCATGTCTTTTTATCTTTTTTTTTTCGCTTCTGAACATCTTCCCGTTACTTTTATAAAATCCAACAAGTATTTTCTCTTCTTTTTATTCCTTTTATAATAAATTTCATTTCAAAGCGATGGTCCTAAAGAGAATCGCTTTAAATAGGAAAGAAGTAAGATTCCAAAAGAATAAACAAAATAAAAGCCTATAAATATGGGTCAAAGGAGTGAGTTTGATATGGTTGAGGAGGAAGAGGAGTTGGTAATAATATATTAAGAATAATGTGAGCGGCTTGTTGTTTGTTGATTGTGCGGGTACTGCTAATCTATCAATTACTCGGGCAGAAATGGTAATATAGGGCAAATATGTTGTGGAATTGGTGCATTGGCGGGGATGATAAATTGGAAATATAACGAGATCACTAGTGAAGAATGCTTATTATGTACAAACGGGAAGGACTGATGCTGGCGGCAAAAAAAAGGTTTGATGACGACGAGCATCTTTAGATGTGTGCATAGCGGCACTTATCACCGAAGTCGCAGTTCCCCCTCATAAAGTATGGGCAAAAGGCACGACCATCAATACCTCTAGGTGATTCAGCGGAGTTAGTGCGATTTAATCCCTGGTGCACGAATCTGCAAGTGCTACCAAAACGACATCCACCTGGAGAAAACTCAAATTTGCAATAAGCAGCACCACCTGGACCGCTTGGAGACGGTAAGGATTTTCCACCAGCTGAGCCAGGAGGGTTGTGACTGTTGTTATTGTTTGGAGGAGGGACAGCGATGGTGATATTAGCACGCTTTCCTACGTTTACTGCTTCAACACAACCACTCTCTTGACAAGCAAGGAAGCCAGACTTCGCACAAGGGCAGCCGTATTTAAATCCCTTACAGCATTTACAATCTCGTGACTCAGGGAACCAAAACTCTGCAGCGTGAGAGGATAACTTTCCATTCACTGTTGGCATTGCACCACTTGGTAAATAGTCCACTGATTGACTGATGCTCTTAGAATTAGCAGGAAATCCTTCCTCGTCGTCAAAGTCATCTTCATCTTCGTCGGGGTTAACACCCATAGCCTTTGCTAACTCCTTCAATAGATATTAGAACTCGAGGAAAAAATAAAGATAAAGCTGCTTACTCTTTCAATCTCTTCCATATTTTGGAAGTCTTCTTCTTGCAAATCGTGGTCATCTTGAGATGGAGGAGCAGGTGGGTGGACCACAGAGTTTTCAGGTTGATGGTGTGTAGGAACGTTATTGTTGCTCATTTTTCTACAAACACAACACCATTAAGCTCGCTGCCTAAAACCCAAGTCAAAATCCTCTTACCTTCTGTTTATGATCAAGTTTCAGCGATAAACTTCAGTTAGTTGTTCAGTTGCACTTTTGTTGTGGTGAAGAGCGCTCAGTAAAAATATCGGCTTTTCGATAAATCGATATTTTCGTGAGATTACTTTTTCTAATTGGCGGTGCCCCTCGTTGTCACTGAATGCATTTTGTCAATGAATTCTAAATTACGAGAAAGAATCAAGAATGAGCTATTACCAAAGATTAATTTAAAAGAAAATTTTGAATTTAGTGGTAAATCATATGAAATTATTGAAGAGTGCGATCTCTATGGATTCTCTTGTTTGAAACATCAATATCAAGAAGACTCGGAGAGAAAAGAAGATGAAAGACCCAATGATCTTATTCAAGAGTTTAAGAATGATGAAAGCTGGTTCAATCCAAGTGCACTAGAGTTAATGATGCAATCATACCAGATCGATGAGCCTTATGCTTCCTTCGACCCTACTCGACAAAAGAACCTCGCTGAGAAGAACTATCTCACAATTAAAGCAGAACAACGACATTTGCTTTCAAATAAAGTTGTTGAAGAAGGTATGATTCTTCTCCAACACTCCCAAATTGCAGAATCAATCAAGAAATTCACTATCGCTTTGAGTTACGATAATCAGAATGCTGAGGCTTACTTTTCTCGAGGAAATGCTTATTTTCGATTAAGGGAATGGGCTAGTGCACTTTCTGATGCTGATAATGCTCTTAAGTACAATCCATCATGTTTAGCTTCTAAGGAGTTGAAGAGAGCGATTGAGCAGCATTATCATCAACCTTCTGCTAATGACTTGGCACAGATGCTTCTGGACCAAGAAGGCACCCGTAATAATTTTCAGAGTAATAATGTTTTGATAGATAAACTAAGAAACTCCTTGGCGAATGACCGTGAGAGCCGGATCGAATCAGATGACAATGACCGAAGAAAGAGCGAAAGTGACGAAGAAAGCACTGACAGCAGTCGTAGGAGTAAAAAGAAAAGTAAAAAACGAAAGAAGAAGCATAAGAAACATAAATCTCATAAAAAGAGAAAGTCTGATTCACATAAAGACTAGAGCCTAAGCTAATGCGAGCGGAGGAAGATTCAAAAGTAACTTAAAACTTAAAACATTAAAATACTGTTAATGCACTTTTTCCTTTCCCCAATAATCCGGACAATTCAAATCCCCCGGCATTCGTTTCAGTTTTATTTTTGAATCACTTGAAATTACAAAAAATGGACGAAGGGAGCTTGAATGAGAGTAATCTCTCCAATACACGTCAATCATCGATTGAGTTACCCATTCGTCGTCGTGAACGTGAAGATGAAACAGTTCTACAGGATACCATGCCAGCACAGAGAAAAGTAGTAATGATCGAAACGCCAACAAGAGAACCTCCTGTCATAACTCCATCATCCTCGAGTTTTTCAGTAAATAAGCCAAATCAAGATCCTATTAGAACAGAACCACAAAATCTTCTCGAGCCGAAGAAGAGGAAACTTGATCGTCAAATAGAAGAAAGAATCCCTGAGATACATCTAGTCGGCACAATCACTTCAGCCGCCAATATTATATCTGACATAACAGAGGGTGCTATGTGCAGGTAAGAAATATTCTGAGGGAGTTGGTGACACTCTTATATTTTTGTTATATCGAATTAGATGGAAACTAGAGTTTGGGAAGGCGTGGCAACATTTAGGAGGTGAACTAGTTGGTCAAACTCAAGTATCGTATGGAAAATTTACTATTACTGAAGACTTGGTTTTCAGTCATCCAGTAGATGCACACTTCGCTGCTACAGGTTTACAGGTAGGTCAAATCGATTTTCGCGTGATCGAGATTTAATCCTGGAACAATAGGGATGGGGTGCTCCTCGTCTTACTGTACAATCTTTTCGATTGGATTGGTATGGAAGGAGAATACTGCATGGTTACGGATTCGTGCACCTTCCGATGACAACAGGTTTCTACCAGTTAGAAGTACCTCTTTGGCGCCCAGTTGGAACCGCAGATCAAGAATTACGAGCTTTCATGTTAGATGAAACGCCTTCTCTTTTAGTACCAGAACCAATCTATGAGTCAGCCTGGAAAGATCGTGCTAGAATGTTAACAACATCAAGTGGAAGTGTGAAAATAGAGTTATTTATTGCAACTAGATACTTTGAAGATCAAGGTATCCTACAAAATAAAGATCCGAGCATAAGTACAACGAGCATAGATAAACCTCTTAAATGATTGTAAATACGTTTCGTAATTCATAATTCAAAATCCGTAAATTCTAGGTTTTTAAAACGTAAAGTTACGGGTCTGATTTGAAATTTTTGTGTGAGTAAGAGAGAGTTCCATCAGTTCTTTGGAATTCTATTGATAGTAATTTGCTATGGACGACGTGGATCAAAATAAGAAAAGGAAGCTTTCAAGTGCCTTTCGTTCAAACAGCACACCCTCGAGTCTGAATAATCCAATAGTCAAACGAATCTTTATTCAACCAGCGGGAAAAGAAAACATTGATAATTCCTTCAAACCTTCAACTCTGAATCAAAAGGCAGATAATACTTCGTGTGCGACTATTGTTGATGAAGATATCTTGTATGAAGTTTGTTTTCTTTGTGAGGAGAGACTCGACTCACTGACTGATCAGCTGAAAGAAATCCACTTACACAAATGCTTAGATGATTATGGTATTCATGGTGATGTATCTGCTGGAAGATTATCTAATATGGGTTCCACAGGTAAATGTCAAGGGACTGCAGGATTCGATGACGATCGAGGGCTGCGAATGAAGGAATTCTTTTGTGTGATTTGTGATGTAAATTTATCGAGGAAGAAGCTATTAGATCGTTGCTTACATCTTAAAAAATGTGCGAAAGATCATCAGATGTCTACAAAGCAGCTACTACAGTTCATCTCACCGGAGGATAATGATGAAAACGACGATGAGACAGGCGATGAAAAAGAGGGAAATAAAGCTGAAGAAGTCAATAAAGATCGCAATGAAGTAGGTAAAGATGGAGTAATTGATTTATTAAGTGATGAAGAATCTTCAGAGAAGAAGTCTGAAGTTAAAAGTGCTTTCTCTGTTTTAATGGCTAATTCTCGTCAACAAAGTTCTCTTCTTAAAGGAGGCTTCGAATCAAAGAAGAAAGCAACCGCTACATCAAAACCTAAAAGTATAACTTCTAAAGATTCTTCAAGCATTACTTCTAAGGGTTCTTCAACCACTTCCAGCGGCGCCGTTCAGAATAGTACAACCCTGGGAAACGATTCATCAGAAGGAGCCCCTGACCGCTCTGTGAACACAGACCTCCAGAAGCAACCAACATATAATAGATTTCGAAAGAAGAATTACGGAAACGCCGCTAAGAATCAACAAAGTGCCGCTGGCGGATCGTACGCACCTGCATACAAAAAGGTTCAATGTGGAGATATGACGTACCCTATAATAGTGGATGGTTTCCAATATGCGTCATCCCTCCTCTCTGATTGCTACTTCCTCACTCACTTCCACTCAGATCATTATACGGGATTAACCAAGGACTTTAATTGCGGTTCAATCTACTGCAGCCCAACGACAGCTAATCTAGTGAAGTTGAAGTTGAAGGTTCGCAATCAACACCTCATTGCGCTGGATTTAGAAACAAAGGTACTGACTTCTCTCTCTATCTCCCTCTAGCAACTGATATTTATTGTTATCGTGTAGTATACAATCACCGTTAGTGGAGTGGATATCGAGGTTATTTTCACAGAGGCGAATCATTGCCCTGGTGCTGTTTGTATATATTTCAAGTTTCCTAATGGAAGAATTGTGTTTCATACAGGAGATTTTAGGTGGACCGATCAGCTTCTGAGAAAGTCTTCTATATTAAGAGCTCTAGTAAGTTAATTGATCTTTCTCCTCTGGTTCTCTATAACTCAGTTGGTTGCATTAGAGTGGAACAAGTTTGACATCAAACATAAGAAATTTGGTTGTTTATCTCGATACAACCTATTGTGATGCGACTTATGACTTCCCACATCAAGATTTAGTGATTAATGCTGTTGTGGATTGTGTGCGAGAAGAGAATAAGAAGCCTGGCGCACTATTTGCATTTGGCGCGTATGCTATAGGTACTTCACTGTAGAGTGATATCAGTTTCATCATTACTCACCATCTATAGGAAAAGAACGAGTATTTATGGCAGTAGCTCATGAATTAAATTCGAAGGTCTATGTAGATACCACACGATGGAAGGCGATGTGTTGCTATGATTGGTCAATCGAAGAAAAAGCGATGCTCACCACTGATCCATCTCAATCGAATATCTGGGTGTTGAGTATGAATCAGATCAACTTTAATAACTTAGAGACTGTTCGAAGGAAGAAGCCAACATGTAATAGAATTATTGCATTTCAACCAACAGGATGGACGTACTCATCTAAACATCCTTCAGCGACTGTCTCAGCTCAACAACCACATCATGATGACGTGAGCAAACAAATTTTAACGAAATATCCATTCGTTCATATTAGAAAGAAAGACTCGAATACCATTTACTCTTTACCTTACTCAGAGCATTCAAGTTTTAGTGAGTTATTACAGTTCGTTCGAACATTTCGGTAAGCGAATACAATTACTTCGTAGAAAGATATGTGAATGTTTATCGTTGTCTCCTTAGACCCAGTCGCATTGTACCAACTGTAAATACCACACCAGACAAGGTAGATGCTCAAATTCAGTTATTAAAAGAGAAATCTGGTGCATACAATACAACCCAACAAATTAACAACATACATCCTTATCAACCACCAGGCGAGAGTTCACCAGGAATAACGAAAGCTCATACTTTTCCTTTACCTCATTCATCCTCTAGTCTTTCTTACAGTGACCTTTTCTCGAGTATTGAGACTGAGAACAGTATTTTCCTATAATTAGAATGCGGTGATAAGAGCAAAAAGTTAAAATAATTATATTTTATTTATTATACTTACACAATCATCACGCCGAATAACAGCGTACTAATATATACATATTGAAAATAATGAATAATTGATTGAATGTTATCTATCTTAATTAATCTTCATCTTCGTCATGCTTTGGGATCAATTTCATAATCTGTTTATTCAGGATAAGATAGCTATATTCATCATAGACATTGACATGATACCAGAGAACTCCTTGTCTCTTCGCCCATGTCAGAATCTCCGCCTCTAAAGCAATCTTATCAATACTATGATTACTAAGATTATTCAATAAATTCTCTGTAGAACTTTGATTCAGATTATAAATAGAATGAGTATTCAGATTCGATAAAGAAGTATTATTAATACTGTTACTCATATTATTCGTATTAGTAGGATCTTTTAATATGATGATCATACGTGGTTTATTCACAATGGATTCATATTGATTAAAAATATTTTTCATATCTTGGAAATGTTCATAATCATTCATATCAAATAAATAGATCGATACAAATATTTTATTATTATTTTCTATCTCTTTGTTAGTCTTCATATTCGTCATATGTGAGATGAAGGATGATTGGAAATGATTGATAGGAATATCCCAGATCTCTAAGAAATTAATTTCATTGGTATAATCATTTACAATCGTTCTTATACCAGTCTGAATATAGTGGATATCATTTAATAAAGGGTATTGTTCTTTTAATGATGATAATTGTTGATTATTTGTTTGTATTAATAGTTTACGTATAAATTGTTGTTTTAAGGTTGTATTAGGACCAAAGATCAGTAATGTATATGATTTATATGGTGATATAGCATGGAACTTTTTCCGTGGTAACTGATCATGATAGAGGGTGTAGTCCCAATGGAAGGTTAGATTTCCTTCTTTCTTTAATTGTTGTATAAATTGATGTTGATCGCGAAGGTTTTTCATCCAACAACAATAATAAAAGCAATAATCAGAGATTGTTGATGCTGGTGGGAAACGTGTATCATGTGGGTAGAAAAGATGAATCTTCCATCTTTCACGTAGTAAATAACAGGAGAAGCATGGTGATAGAGGCCATCCTAGACCTACTAAACAACACATGGAGGCACAGTAATGGCAACCATGAGAACCCATTGCACATTCCTGACAATATGAACAACTTTCCATGCATTTAAACTTTTCTTCTCGTTCAAACTCTGTTATAATGTTCCCCATGAAGCAACAGGAGAAACAAGTATACTTCATGGTCTCACGGCACTGAGCAGCATTAAACGTGCATTTTGGAAGTTTCTGGCATATTCTTGAAAACCTTGCCAAAGCTGAGGGTTGAGGTGGTTTCTCTGATTGTTTCTTCGAGGTCGAAGTGGTATTTAGTTGTTGATGGAATGATTCTTCAATTTCATGAGGAGTGGTTGAACCAGATCTCAAATTTACCAAATCTAAATTACTTTGACTTTTAGAATCTAATAAAATGATTGGTACTGATTCTTTTTTCGATAAACTTATCGACATTCTTTCTTTTTCGCTCAAAAAACTAATTTATTGAAACGATCAATCGGTAGTTATTTTTAATTTACATTACTATTGTCATCAGTCATTCTTAGTAAAATGTTCCTTCAAAGAATAGCTCATCCTTTACAACAATATAGAACAGTGAGATGCCTGAGACAGCTTCATCAAGTAGTAGATGAATCAGAACTTCGTAAATTTGGCAAAATTGGAAGGTAAGCAGTGCTAGTTTTGAAGAGGATTGAATTGGAATTTGTGATGAATAGAGATTGGTGGGATTCGAATAGTGGTGCTGGTGTCGGCCCCTTGCATGATATGAATCCAACACGAGTTAAGTTTATTCGAGAATCTCTCGCTGCCTATCACTCCAAGGAAGAAGAACCTGTTCTAAAGCAGCTCGCTGGACTACAAATCCTTGATGTTGGTTGTGGTGGAGGATTACTATCAGAAAGCCTTGCTCGTCTTGGCGCAAGTATGACATCAATAGATCCTGCTGAGAGAAATATCGAGGTTGCTAAAGCTCATTCTTCAAGAGATCTTAAGACTGCTACAATTGACTATCAAGTTAATACTATCCAGGAGATAGCAAAAAGCGAGAAAAAATACGACGTTGTTTGTGCGTTAGAAGTGAGTTTATTGAACTATGTTCTGATATATTGCTAAATGAATCTTTTTATTAGGTGATTGAGCATGTTCCTGATGTCAAAGACTTTCTTTCCTCTTGTTTCCAAGCTTTGAAGCCGACTGGTAGTCTATTCGTATCAACATTAAATAAATCTGAAAAATCTAGATTATTTGCTATTACTTTTGCTGAACATATTCTTCGTATGGTCCCGGCAGGTACTGATATCACTCCTAGTTATTCTTTTGTCGTTTATCTCGCTTCTGGTAGGAACCCACGATTGGAATAAATTTGTTGCACCAGAGGAGTTACAAAATCTTATTGAAAATGATCTTAAATTCGGGAAACTACATAAGATGAATGGAATTATCATTCATCCTAAATCACTTCCAAAAATAATGCTCAACTGTCGATTACAATGGGAACTATCAGAATCAGATTTAGATGTTAATTATATTGCACATTTTGTAAAATTGTAAGAAAGATTTGAATGGTAGACCGGCGTTTGTGAGGAGAGCTTGAGACCTCCATCACAGTAAAAACTGTTTTCGTGTGAAATAGTTTTCTTTTTTCTTTGCGTTACTGCAATAATCCGAAGTTCCCAAATTTCAAAAACCCAATGAAACGGTTAGTTGAAAATCAATATTTTATAAACTGAGTTTTTCAAAGTTTTTGGAGAAGAAAGTTCTAATTTTGAATTAGACCATACACCACAATCTGCTTTGTTCTTAAACTAATTTTTTAACTCTTTTGACCAAGCAACAACAATCATCTATTTAACTCAGTTTCATTTCCTTCCATTTGTTGAACGGTTTCTGTCTCTTAAGAATCTCATTAAAATGGTTTCGATTGGTAATTTGGATGAACAAATTGAACGTTTAAAACGTTGTGAATATTTGAAGGAAAGTGAAGTGAAGGCTTTATGTGATCGTGCACGTGAAATTTTAATTGATGAAAGCAATGTGCAAAGAGTTGATGCTCCAGTTACGGTAAGCACTTCCCTTTTCCTCACTTGATCATTTGTTTGACATGTTCTTTCCATTTTATTTTTCCTTTTTCCTAGATCTGTGGTGACATTCACGGTCAATTTTACGATTTAATTGAATTATTTAAAGTTGGTGGAGAATGTCCTTATACCAACTATCTTTTCCTGGGTGATTTCGTCGATCGAGGTTATTATTCCGTTGAAACGTTCTTATTATTACTCGCCCTTAAGGTAACATATTGTAATCCTCTGTTAAAAATAGCTTTCAACATTGATCGTTAGGTGCGATATCCTGATCGTATCACATTGATTCGTGGAAACCATGAATCGCGTCAAATCACTCAAGTTTATGGTTTTTATGATGAATGTTTGAAGAAATACGGTTCTGTGAATGTTTGGCGCTACTGCACTGAGATCTTTGACTATCTCAGTCTTTCTGCTATTATTGATGACAAGGTCTTCTGTGTTCACGGTGGTTTATCACCTGCTATCAACACATTAGATCAAATTCGTGTTATTGACCGAAAGCAGGAGGTGCCTCATGATGGAGCTATGTGTGACTTGATGTGGTCTGATCCTGAGGATATTGATGGCTGGGGATTGTCTCCACGTGGCGCTGGTTATCTCTTCGGTGCTGATGTTGTTGCTAAGTTCAACGAAATCAATCGAATTGATTTGATTGCCAGAGCACATCAGTTAGTCATGGAAGGATACAAGACAATGTTCCCTCTCAAGGGGAAGGGTGGACAAGCAACTGATAGCTTGGTAACAGTTTGGTCTGCTCCGAACTATTGTTATCGTTGCGGTAATGTTGCTGCTATACTGGAGTTAGATGAGCACTTAGATCAACATTTCAAGGTAAGGCTTCACTCTTACTCGTTGTTCATTGAAAGCTGATTATTTTATTTGCATCGTAGATATTTGAAGCAGCTCCTCAGGAATCGCGTGGTGTTCCTTCAAGAAACCCTGCCCCAGATTATTTCCTATAAACAAGTCTCTCTCAGTTTAGAGCGACTTTATTTTAGTCATGTCCTCTCATGTGCTTGCGTCCTTTTTTATTTGTATTAGAAAAAAAAAACAACAATCTGGTAGTGAAAGAATTAGTGATCCCCCGCCGCGAACAACGAGTTTATTTATTAAGTGTTAGAAGATAATTGCAAATCCTGCATTGTTTGATCATGATTAGCCTTAGTGTTGACTCTTCCTCCACTAGTTAGGTCTCTGAAACGATAGTCATAGCAAAATGCACGACTGAGTCATTATATTATAGTTCATTGTCGTCATCAAAGCCCACTTTCACTACCACTTAGTATCGTAGTAGCTGACCTATCTTTTTTATATATAAAAGAAACATTAAAAAAATCAATTTTTAAGGTGTCATTGTGTTTTTCTTCTCAAATAGAACAGCAAAGAAGACAAGACCAGATC
The DNA here is from genome assembly GCA_015145745.1 of Poterioochromonas sp. DS. Lineage (NCBI taxonomy): Eukaryota > Synurophyceae > Ochromonadales > Ochromonadaceae > Poterioochromonas > Poterioochromonas sp. DS. The sequence continues at coordinate 175,613 of VKHI01000012.1, forward strand.
ACGATTCTTAAGAGTCTTGAGTGACTTTCTGATGCGGTCAAGGCAAGCCATACTGCTATCAACATAGCGATTCTATCCATTTATGTGTTGAGTCTAACGCTCAATTAGCAAAGTTCGTTCAAATCCCACAAGAAAAGTCTTTCGTAGTTATATAATATTATATTTACTTTAAATCCTTTGAAGAAAAGATAAGAGGTTACTTGCATTGCTTACTTAATATGCAGAAGAGGATTCTTATAGGTTGGGATTTTCACTAAATCTTTTAATGAATCCAGTTTATCAGTATGGAATCTTATAATACCTCCATCTTGTTGGAGAACTCTCGAAGCTTCTGCTAACCCATGAGGTGACGAATCGATTGTTGCTGTAAAGTATTTAACGTGCCAAAAGTATCTCTCATGTGTATCTGTTGGGTAGTATCTATTGATGTGCAAATGGTGAAAAAACAACATCCTCTTTGAGATCATGGTTTCCTTACCTCATTGTTCGTTCAGGTAGTGGTCGAATTCCATGATTTTCAATGGCACGAACAACTCCTCCATTCCTCAAAACAGTCAAAACATAATTTTTAAACACTTCTTGAACTTTATCAAGACCTTGCTTTGGTGCAACAAGAATAATCTGTTGATATAAAGGCATGGTTGTTGTCTTTTCTTGTTCTTTGTGTACGAATAGGCAATACCGGCACATCGGACTTTCTATTGCGGCATCTCGGTTTCGTTGAGGAAAACCGACCGTACTTCCCAATCGTTTTGTACGGTCTGGGAACTTAGAGGTTGGAAGTTAAATTGGTGAGGAATAATATCTCTGAAGTGCAACTGAAAATTTATCACATATTCGATGATGATCAGAGGCTTAAGAGTTCGAAAGATCTTTGTCAATCAACTATCATGGAAGTATCCAGGCTTAGATGCTTTACAAGCGAATTTCTCCACAACCGCCACTTTGCTTGACCTCAATATGAGGGATGGCTCGGGGAGGGTGAACTTGGCTTCATTTTCTCCCCCTGTAACTCTACAACCTTTTTCATATAATTCAAGTATGAAGGAATTTGAAAAGAGGAAAGGAAAAGCTGTGAAAGAGGTTGAGCAAACATGGTCTGTTCTTGACGAAAGTGATGAAACCTTTGAAGACGTTTCGGCTTGTTTAAGATCAAGCAGTTATGATGACCTTTGTTTAATAGAACGACAGGAATTAAAGAAACTTTTGAAGAAGGTTGATGGCAAGAGTCTACAGAATGATTTTAATAAATATTGTGAATATTTCTCTTTATTGTCAGCTTTGAAGTTCTCATGGAAGGATATCCATGTAGAAGATCGACGTCAATTATTGTCCTTAATGAAAACCTATGGTGATGTCGATAACCTTGATCTAGTCGCTGCAGAGAAGCTGATTCATGGAATTCGATACTTTTTAACGACGAATAACCCTCTTGGGGAGCTTGATTTAGACACCAGAGCTTTCTATGAGAAGCTGTTAACTCGAATACTTAAAGAGAGGTATGCACCGAGTAATACAAAAAGTTTCGCTGAGAATGAAAGCAAAGGTGCTGAGTTGCCGGTAAGGAGGACAACTGTCGTCTTTCTATTAGATATTCCCTAACTTTCTCTCGTTTAGCTTGCATATGCAATTTTCACTCAATTAAAAGTATTGAGGAATGCGAGACTATCAAGAGAAGAGTTAGCTTTATTATTTCGAGGAATTGAAGATGAATGGGCCACTGGAAAGATGCATGAATACATGAAATGTACCACGATATTCATGTAAGTTATTCCTCTTCTTATTTAAGAGCCTTTCGTAACGATCTCATAAGGTTGGGAGATCTGTCAATTCATTATCGTGATGTTCCAACACAGTTATGGACTTTGATGATGAACGATATGACGAAATGCATCAACCTTGTGAAACCAGCTTCTCTTGGCTCAACATTAAAGGGATGGTATCGAATGAAGTATTACTGGAGAGATATGAGCCCTGCACTACAACATGCGACACTCGAAGCAATATCAAAATCATTGAAAAACAACCGCGACTCTCAAGGAATTTCTAACATCTTGCTTTATTTAGGAGATCTGGGAGTTGATTGGAATCAAAATTTAACTGATGTATTACAGAAAGAACTATTAAATGCCTTGAGATTACAATGCAAATACTTCAACGAGCAAGGCATCTCGAATAGTTTGTTAGGGTAAGTGAGATAATATTAAAGGTTGAGGGGAGTCTTGTGATCTATATGATTAGGTTATCAAAGATGAATATTCGAAGAAATCAAATTCCTCAAGATATTCAAGATAGATTAGTTCGAACTGTTGAGACTAAATACTCTGAATTAACTGAGCAATCTGTTAGTAATATCATACACAGGTATGAGAGACTTTAGACATGCCTCTCTTATGTACTGACTAACATCTATTTTCGATAGCTTTGGAAAGATTGGATGGAAATGGACTGATCTTCCTGTGCATGCTCAAGAGGTATTGACAGATAGTTTGATCTTTCTCCTCAAACGAAAGCCGGTCTTCTCGATCTTAGCAGTGGACTCTTGTCTTCATGGATTTATTTTGTTAAACTTTGATTGGAAGAAAGATCATGAGCTCCAATCATCAGTGCTAAGGATAATTGAAAAGACCTTTCGTGCTGGCAAGAGTGTAGCAGATAATGCAAGTCTTATTCCTGCTCTAATATATGGCTTAGGAAAGACATCAGTTGACTGGAAACAATTAGACCCTCGAACTATTCAATCTTTAAGAAATGGTATTCATTCATATTTGAGAGAATGTAGATTATCTCCGAAAGCAGTTAGTAATCTCATCTATGGGTAAGATTTCTTCTCTCTTTCCTGGTGTTGAATGATTGTCTAATTGTCTCGCATAGACTTGCAAAGATGGAAATAACAGTTCAAGAGATTCCAAAGGACTTTCAAGAAGATTTAGAAAGTGCAATTATTAAAATTGAAAAAATGAAATATAACTCTCAAGATATTTCGAATATAATATATAGTTTCAGTAAGATGAAATATTTGTGGAAAGATTTAACTCCACAGACTACAGATTCATTAAATCGTATGATACGAAAAGTGATGGAAGAGTTTAACCCTCCAGTAAGTTATCTTCTATTCTTTCTGTTCTTCTTCATATCTTCTTCTTTCTTTTTAAAGGGATTATCCAATCTGATGACGAGTCTTGTTAGAATGCATGACAGTGCTTCGACTTCAAATGGGAATGACAGTTACATTAAATTACAACAATCTCTTTTCCGACATTATATTGATCTGAAAAAGGGTCAAGACTATTTCCCAAGAGAAAGAAATGAAATTGCTTTTTATCAAGTATGGTTACAATCTCTTCCAGCTTCATTATCTGCTTCCTTTCCTAGCTTACATGAAATCCAGAAAAGCCAATCTAAGGAATCTAAGGGAGGAACAAAGAACCACTGAAGTGGTGGAAGAGATGAGTCCGTGAAGGAAATCGAAACATTTTCGATAATCATCATTAAGCCTCTCTCCATAGAACTTACAGGAGATGTATTTCATAGAGTATGGGTGCAATGAGACCTGTTTCTTAAGAAGGGGTATTAAGCGAGTGACATCATTGTAACTGTCACAGAGCATTTGTTATAGAGAAGAAGGAAACTGATTTTACTTTACAATAAATACAATTAATCAATCAATGAATGAAAAACAATTTTACTTCTTTCAAACTAAATGATAAAAACAAGAACAAAAATAACAATAAGAATGATCTGATGACACTATTAGAGAAGAGATCCTATAAGGACGATACTTCCATAGAATGAACCTGCGAGGATCCAGAGACCATAGACAAGGTAAAGGAAAGACTGGTTACGATCTTTCAACTGAAATCTCTTCTGAATAGAATCGATTAAGCGATCAGCGATTGGAGCCATTGCCACAGCTCCTAATAAGCGAAAGAGCTTAGTGGCTTGCGATCCCAACCACACTGTGAGAGAGACCTTGCCCAGTCTTGTTAGAGTCCTCTGTAAGGAAGATCTTCCAACTTCTGTTGTAGAGATACCTGCTCCTGTCCAATACCACACGAATGACGTGAGAGAGATATAGTACGCGCAGTTCAAGATGCCATACGACAGTAAACCTGCTTGTCCTGCCTTGGCCAGCTGAGCCTGAAGCTCTTTTATTCGGCTTCCCTTAATAGGCTGAGAAGAATTACTAATACTGGAGGAAATTGAAGAAGAAGAAGTCAAAGGTAACTTGTGAAGCGATGAAATCATCCTCCCATTAGATATTAATTGAGGAGAGAGGATTGTTGCTCTCCAATAACTCTTCACACAAGGAAGTAGAAAGTGGAGCAACAACCCTATTAAAACAATACAACGAATCATTACTGGTCAGGTTTATACTTCGATCTGAAGTCTAATGTGTCTGATATCTGATAGGATGATATTCGACTGAATAACTGATGTCAACCGTATTTAGGAATCGTTTTCGGGGTAATACGACCGTTTAGTTATTGTGTAGAATTTTCAGTCTAACCTATGTTACCCGATTATAATCAAGTTATAACCTGTAAGTATAAATACGTGTAAATTATCTAAGCTTAGATTATTTTAAGGGAACAAATAGAACATAAAAGCAATAATATTATTATATCAAAATGACGATTTATGAGGAACATAAAATCTCAATAAGGTTTACACTAGACCTTTCACAATAGATACACATCATTCATCTTTCGAGGTCTAATCTCTTTATGAAACTTCCAATGTTGAAAGTCCAAAAAAACACCAATCATATTATCCTTGTTCTCTACATTATTAAAGAAGATTCTTCATGCCTTCACCTTCCGAAGTATCATTTCTCTCTTTTGAAATCTCTCAAGGCATGGTGGGCAAATACTAAACAGTTGCGAAGTTTCTCTAATGATTCTTCATGATAGGAGAAGCATCATCAGATGCTTTACGATTTCTGACCATTTCGATCAATTCAGCAGTTACTGCAACCAACAATGAGATCACAATATCTTCTCTGCTTGCAATAATCGCATTGAGGGAAAGGACGACCAGGCGTCCACAATCAACTGTCGCACACACACAATCTCACCTCCTTAAAAGAGCTGTCCTCTGTTAGAACAGCTCTGATGTTCTGTGTGTCGCAGAGACAATAATAGAATGAAGCTTTATCTCCTCTTCTTTCTGATAGTACTGTCTTGTCAATCTATCTTATCTTTCTACCATGTAGAAAAAGTATGGATTGGTGATTGGATGAAGAAACTACCAAGCTTCCATCATAAATCTTCTGACTTCAAGATGGAGAAAGCTTCTGTCTCTCATGGTAAGGGGGAAAGAGTATTGGAAAGGAGCTCTACTCCTCTTCCTCCATTTAAGATATTTAAAACTCTCCTTGCTAGCACCTTCTTTATCGTCTCTTTCACACCCTCTATCTCTGCGATAGACACTACACAACAAACAACACCTCTATCATTTAAAGACAAAGAGATCATTCGATGGAAGAAAGGATTGTTACAAGTCAATGATCTTTTATCTAACTGGGAAGATAAGACAACCTACTGCAACTATGGAGAGTTTCAGAATGAATTGTTGTCAAAGGATCGCAAAGAACAACTCATAGAGAAGGTGAAGGAATCAAAAGGGTTGTTAGACTACGATAAAACTGCTACCATGAAGGTTAAATGCAGGAGAGATCCTGAGATGGTACGTGCTTACTTTGGTTGAAAGCCAGAGAATAACCCAACCTTATATAACGTGGAGTTAAACATGTTGAAGAAGGAGATTATTAACAGTATTGATGATGCTGACCTCCTTGATCAATACATCAATGCAGTGGAATCATTCACCAGTGCGAAAGCTGAGGTTAACACACTGTCTTATGAGGCTAGAACTGACTTCGCTTCACAGCAAACCTTCAGTCCAGAGGAGATGAAGACAAGGATAGCAGATGGACAAGGACAAAAGAAAAGGGATTATCTTGCTCAATGTAAAGAAAGTGCAGTGAAAGCAAGGGATGCATTAACAAAGATCGTGGAAATTTTACAAGAATGATAGGTTGGGGTTCAATGAAAGGTTCATATTCAGTAGAATGTATTGTGACTACAAAGCCTTGAAGGCTCAAAAACATGGATACTAATATGATAAGGATGGGTATGACTAAAATCGATCATGGAAAGGAATGAAGTAAGAAAGATTTGGAACACTAAAAAGAAAAGACACAAAGGAAAAGGATTAGATGAAAACATGGAAATTGCCAGGAACGGCAAAAATGATAAGATAAAGAAAACCTAAATCAGTGATATTGTCTCCTTAATTATTAATTAATTGACTATAACTCTTCTTTGATTGATTCTTTGTTAGAAGGATTGTGACTCTCATCATCAAAGGAGATTTTTCGCTTCATACCAATAATGCTATCCACTGTCTCCAGCTCCACCTCCATATTTATTATCTCCACCTTTGCAGGCAGGAAGGTATCAATCACCGGATCAGGGAGAATCGATGCAACGGCCGAAAATGCTTCTACTATTTCTGACCGCTCCTTGTAATGAGCCTTTCCTTGTTTTGTAGAACGAAACTGTTCACGAGATCTCTTCTTATCAACGAAAGACTCAGCAGTAGAAATAATTTTTGCTTCAGGCTCAATGGCAGTGTCGTCATCGTCAATAAACGAGATGAATCGAGGTTCTAATTCCTCACTGGATAGGCTAGATAAAAGGTTAATATGCTGAACAAGATTGATGATAACATCAAAGCAACATCCAGAATCAAGAAAAATTGCCCCAATCAATGCTTCGAACATATCAGCGACGACTTTCGAAGTCGAATAATTGATACGAACTGATTTCCTCTCTGTTGTATTTGTTTGCGCATTGTCTTTCTTTATGTTAGACTGGGAGAATTTCTCTGTGTCTTCAATGTATGTGACCATTTCGCTAATACAAGCTCTCATCAACTCTTCAATCTCAATATCATTTTCATCCTCGACTTGCACTGAATTCATTAAACTAAACGAATGGAATGTCTTCACTTCATCGATTTGTGGCATGACCTCTACCAGATCATCCACCAGCGCGTCATCCGTATCAATCGTCATAGGCTCAGGGAGAACGGTGACGCATTGCTCTTCTACGGAATGAGATTGGTGAGAAGTTGATTTTGATGAATCTGATTGGAACAATTCTTCGAAATCATTCTCAAGACGAGAAGATGAGAACTTCAGATACTTATAAATTCCCATTTTAATTCCTAACAGCCCTAAATGACGATTGCAAGTTAATTTACTCTTCATACTCGACAAATCACCGGGAGTGGCATGCGGAAGTTGTTCATAGAGTAAAGAAACAACCGCAAAGTCTAACACAGCATCACCGAGGAATTCTAATCGTTGATTAGAGATCACTTCTTGACATGAGCAATGGGTCAACGCTTCTTCAAGTATTTTAAAACTTTTAAATCGATAATTAAAAATGATCTCGAGCTCATTAATGACTTGATCCTCCTTTAATTGGAGAATTCCATAAAGTTTCGTTAATCGAGATGATGAAGTGAAAGCAATCTTCGTAGATGATGTAATTTCAGTGTAATTCACAGCATGAGTGAGATCACAAAGATCTGGTGTTTCCTCTTCAATTACTATGGCCTCAGATTCTTCACGTTGAAGTTCAAACGCATTTTGTTTCATTCCTCGAACAATTCGTTTTAATACTTCAGGATAATTGTCAGGAAAATCATATTCTTCCATAAAATTGGTTAAATCAATCTTTTCAAATTGATAATTGGATGAATCTTGAAGATCTTCTTCAAGAATATCACCACTCGGAACAAGACTTTGTTGAATGTCTTCAGAATTCATCTTCTCACTTTCTTCTGTTTCCATCTTCTCTTCTGATTTTTGCTGATGTTTTCCTCGCTTTTTTACGGTTGGCCACACTCCAAACGCCTTAATTACCGCAATTCCTGCTGCTAACCCACCGGAAATATAAAAAGCACCAAAGATGGCTTCCATCAGATCTGCCAAAATTTTGGGCTTAACTTCAACGTACTTATGCTGTTTTACCGGATATATATCCTCAAAGGAAGTTATTAAGCCAGAAAGTGCTTCTTCGTCGACATCGCTTTTGCCTTGATTTAAACTTCGATTCCAAAGAGAAAAGCCTTCTTTATATTTGGTAAGATCAATTCCAGGTGGCATTGTTATTAACTGCTGCTTTCCAGTAGAAATAGCTATCGCCCGTAAGTAATGATGTAAACCAAGTTTGCATGATCGTTCTAGCAAGAATATATTGCTAATAAACTTTGCTCTTTCAAACGTAAGAAAACCTTCGTGCTTTCGAGGGAACAATCGATAAACTTCAACTGAGGTGACTAACTTGAGCAAACTATCACCTAACATCTCCAATCTTTCCGAATCGATCAATTCTGTAATACATCTTGGCGTTATCGCCTCCAACATGATCGATAAGTTGGGAAAGGAGAAAGGAAGATTGAGTTTCTCTTGTTGCATCACCCTTGAAGCATCAGTAAATTTCGTATTTGCGCTCTCATGTGAATCTTTAATTTCATACTCATTTTGGTTTTTCACACTCCTTCGATCGTACGCGACAATAGACTGTAGAATACGTCCTCTAACCTCGAAAGCTAAAAGCAGCGATTTCAAGCGCCAAGCAACCGATGGAAACACTAAACCCACTGCATACCATTTACATTTGCCAATCGCTTGACTTAGCTCAGGGATAATGTAGATTGGCGTTGCATGAGAATGTGCCTTTCTTCTAATTTGTTGGAGCGCCATTCCCTCGTTCAAACCCGCGAAAGGGTTTTTTAATAAGCAAATTAAAGTTAGTTTTCCTGCAATGCCGACAACACTAATTAAATGATAATTTGGCTTTTGCGCTAAAGCAGCTAACTTCACAATATATTTCGGGTGTCTCTTCATGAAAATTTGTAGGAAAGTAATGGGAGTCATATCTGAATCAACTTTACTCGCTACTTTTTTGAGTGCAACATCTTTATCGCTAATTTGCGTAGAAGGTTTCTCTTTCAATGCATCATAAAGTGTCGTGGCTGTAACCTCTGCCTCTTTCGGTGAGGAGGCTTCTACAGATGTAATTACATCCGATAGTAAACTACCAACCACAAATTTGGCTGATGGTTGGTCTTTTGGAACAAATTTCGCGATATCATTTAATTTCTTTTCGCTTTTGCAGCTGCAACAGACATAAAGACTCCCAACACCGCGTGAAAGCAACATTCCCTCAATATCCTTGGCATCCCATTCACGATAAGGTGTAAAATAGCAACGATTACGTCCTTGATTAATTTTATACTGGACCAAGAGGTTGTGTGCAAGAATTTGAGATTCATCAGCACAGCGCAAAAGATGATCGATCCAACGATCTATCTCATTATAGATTGGGGAAGTTTTTAGAAATTTGACAACCTCATCTGCTTTCTCAACAGGAGACGGCGAAGGTTTGGAGAGTGGTAAGTTATCAGGTAGTGGATAAACAATATAATAGGCACCATTTCCACTGCTTATCCACTCCTCATCTGCAATAGGGTAATGTGGTCCATGTACTGGCCATAAATGATCTCGAACCGAGTCGTCCAAATTAATCCAGTTGTAGCCATCTCCTTCATTACCAAGTGATGTATTTTCCGGCTCCCAGCATATCAAGGCTTTGTGAAATCTTTGCATTTGGATCAACTCTGCCTTCGTTACCTGTCTAAAATCCAAGAAACGTATTGATATTTCAACTTCCTCATTGTCCCGAACAAATCCTGAGAAAGTTTGCAATAAAACTTCATCTGGAACATACGTAGTTAATGCAATGCCGAAAGAATTCAATCCTTGAAAATAATATCGACAACTCTTACAATTCCTAATTATTTCCTCACTTCTGTGATCAGAAAAGTTGGATTGAACAACGTAAAGGTAAAGAGGAGTAATTTGGTCTTCAGGATGTCCAGATGGTAAAGTACACAAGGCGTCTGGGATGTACTTGCTGCTTATTTGAATTAATTCTTTGTTTTCTGAGTTTAATTTAAAATCATCCTTGGCATTCATGTTTTCAATTAATTGGTCAACTTCCTCGGTATCTTTTGAACGAAGATCTCCTCCATCTCCAAGTTTATGCGAAAGTTTTCTTCTTTTCGCCGAATTGCCTCTCGATAATGAATCAATCTCTTCATTGGATCTTTTTCTTCTTCCACCAATGATTGTTAAATAATCATTTAAATGACCGTTTTTATGAAGCAATTTAATGCACTCGAGCGAAGCATAACTCTTAGCAGAAGCTTTGCTGGAAACGCAAGGACCGACAATAAATCTAATCGGAGGCTCCACATGAGGAGGAAGCAAAATCGCACAAGAATATTGAATATTCGTAAATTCCAATCTTTTAGTAATCCAGTATACTGGTTGAGGCTTATAAAAGCGATCATGATGCAGCTGCTGACAGAATCGTTGCAATAATTGGGTTGCTGTTTTCCCATCCACCTCAGCACCAGTAGAGTTGACCTTATAATGATCTGTATGCGTTCCGATGTTATAAAGGCGATGCAATTCCTCATCTTTACTAATCGAGGAAGAAATAAAATCAGCTAATAAATCAGAACTTCCATCAAATTGTAAAAGGTTATTGGTGGTTTCAATCATACTGTATTCAGTTTCGCAATAAACGGTCGTTTGTTCGAAGATGTTATCCACCGGAACAATCGACTCTATTTGAGGGTCGTTAGTATATTTTTCAATTTCTTTCTCTTGAAAATGTAATTCTTCCAATTCTTTCAATATTCGTAAGCCCTCCTTCCCATAGGGAACTAAAAAGATCATTTTCGAATTATCAGAACGAGATCTGCCTTTCCTTTGAACGAAAGACTTCACGCAAGAAGGTAAATCAAAATTGATAATATATCTGCATGCTTTCACATCCAATCCCTCTTCCATCACATCAGTCGCAAAAACAATATTGAAAAGTCCCGTCTTAAACAGTTTCAGGACCTCGAGTTGTCTATCTTGCGATGATCCACCTACCATATGTGCAGATCGAAACTTCGGGGACCTTATGGATAATTCACGACAAGACCACTTAATTTTCGATCTCCTTTCACCACAAACAGCATCAAGCAGATCAGTCATAAGATTTTGCACTTCGAGAAGGAGCATCTCGTTGTCATCGGTTGGCTCTTCAGGTAGGTTGGTAAGATTTTCGATGATCATTGACATTACAAACTGCAATGCCATTGCGTTCAAACGCATTCGACAGAAAATAATTTGAGCGATATCCGCATCTTCCTTTTGCTCAACGACGGATTCTTCAGAGGAACTGGTACAGTTAGAATCAGTTGTTAATGCACTATCGCACCCAGTTCCACAGTCTCCAACGACAGAATCACTCGAGCTATTTAATTGTAGCCAGACTTGACACAAAGCTTGCAGCTTGCTACTTATTGGAACAAAACTTTCATCTTCCTCTACTGAGGTAAAGATTTCAAGCGATGTAAACACATTATCCTCCTCTATTTTCATTGGCTCAAGAGAGGAAGTTTCATCATACTCCAGCGCCGAACTCCAATTGCTTAGTTCTTCAACAGAAATGTTACATAATAGACACCAACCAACACACAAAATTGTGCTGTAGCAATCCTTCTCTCGCAGTTCAAAATTCGAAAGATGCATAGTCTCCTCGCTAACCTCAACGTATTCATTCCAATATTCAGCAACTAAATTCAAACATCCTTCACTATTAAACTGATTTAATGGTTTCTCTTCAATAATGCACTGCAATAAGATGTAAATAATTGCGTGGGGAATAAATAAATTAATAGAGCCATCGACTGGAGCAATCTCCTTCGTCACAGGTGTGTTTATTCGAATGGAACAAGTAAAGGTCGAAGGCGTAAGTCGTTTTTGCAATTGTAAGAATTTCTTCTGAGCGTGGAAACAAACTGCTGGACCTAAAGAACTCGCAAAGCCTACCATAAAATCAATTAGAGTGGCACAATAACAATAATTTTCATGTACTAAATCAATAATTTGGAAAGGTGAGGTACTTAGCACTTTTACAATCGAGTTTACCCGGTCCATATCAGAAATGCCGCCAGTGCTTGATAATTTTACTTTATGAAAGAATTGTCTTGGACGCTTTCTATCGTGGTTATTTCGATTGTATCTTCCGCGAAAACCGATCTCGTTCTTTTGCAAGCACGCTTGCGAAAAACTGGGTGCATCAACTGCCATTGTCCTTTTGGTATTTCCAATACAAACGAGGAATGCGTATAAACCCGCGATCATACCACTATCTTCACAAATTTTTAATATTTGACCAAAAGTTTGAACTAACTGAATTCCCTTTTCAACACCACTCCCAAATTTAATTCTCGCATTATATTTAAATATATGTTTAATTGGTTGAAATTGAAAAGCAACATTTGCATCTAAAAAACCGTTTTTACGATAATTTTTAAAAGAGGTTACACTCGGATAGTTTTTATCATTAATTCCTAATTCATCAGGATCTGATCGAATATTAATGAGTAATGTATATAGTGTATTTACCAAGGATGCAAATTTGGCTCTTTGAAAAGAAATTAGCATTAACTGAGTAAAATCTGTTCGAAAATGAACTAAATTGGTTTTGAATGTAATTGTGGGAGATCCATTGGTACAGGAGTCAACAATGTCGACTCTGTCTTCTTTATAGCGAAATAGTGATAATTCTGCTTTTGGGATCAAGGAATTATATTGATCAAGGATCTCTTTTGTGCGAAGGGTTCGGCAACCGAGTGTTTTCTCTAATGTTGCAAGAGATTCGCTAATGGATGCTTTCTTGCACATTACAGGAGACGCAGTCATTGCAAAAACGAGAGGGGGTTGCGCAAAGCAATTAATAGCTTCGCAAATATATGTCAAGGGATGATCTCCGCTAGCATGATGACACTCATCAATTACTACACAATCAAAAAAATCGATAAGAAAGTGTTTCTTCTGGAGCATTTGCTTAAAGATCTGGGGAGTCATTACTAAGATATCAATCTCTTTTAATTGGTCAGTCCATCCGTTCTGATTTAAATACTGTAAGGACTTTCCATCAATAAATGTGGTTTCACCGGTAAATGAGAGAATTTTAACATTCTCAATGTTCAAGTGAGAACTGAGGTATCTGTGCTGCTGCCCAACTAATATTTTGGTAGGCGCAAGGAACACAATCAGCTTTTTTGAGATATCAGCGAAACTTCTTTGATTAATCATCTTTAGTCTATGAGCAATAATGTGTGTCGCAATCAAGGTCTTTCCTGAACCGGTAGGTAGCACAGCGAGAGTATTTCGTTCAAGAGCAGCCTGAACAACAACCTTTTGATAGTCTCGAAGTTCTAATCCACTCTTTTGCATTTTTTCTGTTGTAATCTGGGGTAAGGTAATTAAATATGATGGAGCAGCGATTACACTTAAAGTGTGTGAAAACCACAGAGTGGTCATAAGTGTAATACAAGGAAAGATTCATTTTCTTCAATCTTCTCTGAAATCTTGAGACCTAACACTCGTGAAAGTGTCAGTGGATCTAAAAATATTGGAACTGAAAATTCATCTTTGGTCTTCCAACCTTTTTATCGAGAGTAAAATTCACGCGTTTCGAAAAACTCGAATTTTCAATCAACTCATTTCATTTGTGTTGTTTGCTCACACGAAAATGCTGCCTCTATTTCGATCTCTTCTCACATCAACTCCAAGTCATGCAAACCTCCAGTATTTAAATATCACAGTTAGAAATGCAACAAAGAAAGCAGGTGGTACAGTGAAAAACGGTCGAGATTCTATTGGGAAAAGAATGGGTCTGAAAAAGAATCACCTTCAGCCAGTTATACCTGGAAATATCATAATAAGACAAAGAGGAAAGAAGTACTACCCAGGAGAAGGCGTTGGATTAGGAAAAGACTACACAATCTATTCGTTAATAGAAGGATCTGTTCGATTTAAATGGGATAGCATTAACAAAAGAACTTATGTGAATGTGGTTCCACCTGGAACTCCAATTGAGAAGGCTGTAGTCAAGGAAAAGCCTTTCGTGAATAGAGGTTATAATGTTCCTCTTAAGGAACTAGCGAAATTTAGTGTAACTGCAAAGTAGAAAAGCAAAACTGTAAAATAAAGAACTATTCTTAATATTTACATTTCAACATGTTTCACAACAATTAACGACTCCAAGAGACTCATTTCTATTAGAAAGAAAGAAAAAATTAGAATCAGGCAAGATGATTGAGGATAAAAACAAAGGAGGAGAGGACTCATAGAGGGCAAGTCATAAGACAATTCAGCATACTCGTGCGAGTAATCAGTGCGTATACTAAAATAATTATTAATCATCGTCCTCTCCCCACAAAATAGCAATGAACTCAGATAGAAGCCCAACTCACCTTTTTGCCAGGAAAGATGCTAACTCCTCCAACTTTCCGTTTCTTGGCTTTCACAACAGTTTCTTCCTCTTCTTCATCACCAACAGCTGCCGCTGTTGAATCACCCTTACTTGCGCCTGCATCACCAGCTCCTTTCGAAGCAGCAATTCTACTCAATTTGCTCTTCTTTGGCCGACTTGCTCTCGTCGCGGGTGTGATTTGAGTCTGCTTATCAGTTTGATAATTCAACCGGAACATCTCGAGAATATAACCGTTGAGGTCAGCCTGAACTAAATGGAACTGCAGTAGTCCTTCCAAGTTCATTCCTCCAAGAGAATAAGCCAGACGGATAGCGCAAGTTGTGGCATCAGGTTGGTCAGGAAAGTATTCCGCGTCACGTTCTAACGAAGGTTTGGCTAAGATTGCATCACAGAAATAAGCCGGAAAAGAATCAAAACCAGAGGTATCAACTCCAATTTCCTCTTCCATCTATAAATTAAGTCATTAGATTAAGAAACTTCAAATCCTACGATATGACTTACATGTTTGAGAATTTTCTCATCACTCAATGCAGCTTCCCATAAACTACATAAATTCTTATTCCCCTTACTTTGATCAATAATCAATAGAATGTGAGGATTTGCATTAGTAAATTGCAAAGTATAGTAAGCTTCTACTCGTCCATCTCGAATACAACCAATGTAATGGTCGCTGTTGAATTCATCTCTGAGACCACTCGCGAAATTCATGGTGAATAAGCGATGTGGTCATGGTTCTGCAAAAAGGGTTCTGCCTATGAGGCAAAATAAGAAGAAATGTTAGAAGTGAAAGTTGCAAGATGGAAGATGAAGGCTTTTATTCTTCTATTCGCCATTATTTTACAGTTTCTCTCTTTGAGTGAAGCTTTTATTGGAAATATACATAAGTTACCTATTAGAAATAGGAATTTATTGGAACGAAAGATCGATGACGTGGATTTATTGATATTTGATGAAGATGAGTTTGAAGAACTGACAGGAAATCGTTTAGCAGACTCTCAAAGTCGCAAGGCTGAAAATTCTAACTACGGATCGCATGAGACGAGTTCGGATTCCGCCGAAACAGTTGATAAGTTCAGATTTATAATCGACTCATCGAGTGTAGAGCGAACAATAGCACGACAAACACCTCAAAGGCTTTTAAATTTTGCTAATGGATATAATCCTCAACAAGTTTTCGATGCAGATTGGTATGATGAGCCAAAAATCCTCAATCGGTACTCTGTACCACAACCAAAAGAAATGCCATTAGAGAATCTTTTAAATTACACTCTACAACCTGCTAAAGATTCCCTCTTTGTTCAATCATCTTTCCCAAGTACATATCAGAATCAAGCTACCAGAAACCCAGGAAACTTAAGAAAACAATTTCTATGGAAATCTGATATTGACCTTTTATTCCGAAATTACCTTTTATTTCTAGCATACTTTACTTCAGCAAGTCTTATTGTGTCAGCACTGTATTATGGTAGTTTCAAACTTTGGAGAAAGTTTGTGACACCATGCTTGCAGAAGTTAGGGATTTTGATTTCAACTGGCGTAATCTTGCTTGTACAAACTTTTGTAAAGGTGCTGATTAGTTTCCGAAGAAGTATACAGGATGTAAAGGTAGGTTGAATGAGTTGAGCTGCAGTTTGTAAATATTGTACATAAATGTGAAAAAATTGAAATGAATTAAGCATACATCCCTCGATCATCTTCATCTTCTTCCTGGTCTTGATCATCAACTGTCAAACTTTGCACTGATGCTGTAACAGAACCAACTGTGGTGGTGGGTAAACTAGAATTTAAGTTTGCAGTAGCCATCGATTTCTCAAAGAAAGGATCATTTTCTTCTAAATATTTAATCATTATCGCAATCATATCTTTTCTTCTTTCAATAACATCAATATTTTCCTCATATGCAGTCTTTAAATCACGATCATCTGGATCTTCATCCAAATAGACCTTCAATTCTTTTTGAGATCTTTCCAAATGAAAGAGTTGATGATTATATTCATCAATAGTATCTTTGATTTGATCCACAGTTAAATCATCCAAACGAGGCAATAAGTGTGCCATTTTGATTGTCTAATCGAATTGATTATTGCTTTGATCTGAGATTTTCTTGCTTTGTCAATTAAGCAATTGCATAATACGTATCTTAGTGTTTTTTTAATCAATTTATTGATAAGATGGGATTATTCGATACTGTCGCTCAGTTCTTCCAGAATAACTTTTGGATTAGTTTAATTGGGGTCTTTGTACTAGTCAGATTGTTGTTTGCGAAATCGAATAGTGGACCGATCGAAGAATACCCAGGAAATAAAGTTACCAGTATTCATTCTGAAGAACAATGGAAACAGAAGATTGATGAAGCGAATAAGAACAAACAAGTCGTTGTTGTTGATTTTTATGCTACATGGTGTGGTCCATGTCGATACGCTGCTCCTATCTATGGAAAAATGAGCACTGGTGAGATTCCTTAGCTCCTAATTTTTAGAAAGCTCAATCTTCTGTAGAGTTGGAGGATGTGATGTTCCTCAAAGTGGACGTTGATGAAATGAGATCTATTTCCATGGTAAAACGCTTCTGAATTTGTTGAATGATCTTCTCAGCGTTTCTTTTAGGACAATAACGTTCGAGCAATGCCTACTTTCGTTATCTATAAGCGAGGATCAAAGGTAAATTCTCTTCTGTCTCCTTAGTTAGTCTTTTACTAACTAAGCTGTTATTATTATACAGGTGGATAGCATGACAGGATGGAGTGAAAGAAACCTTCGCAATCTCATATCAAAACATCAAAACTCTTAAAAAACCTGTCATTTTTGAATAAGTAACACAGATTTAAAGGGTTTTGGGATTTCCGAATTTTCGTTCTGAACAAAATCAAATTAAAATCTCTATCCATTGCATTTAGTTGCACTTTGAACCCTCTTCTTTCCATTCACTACAATTCTCTGTCTTCTTTGATCAATACTTCCTTTGGGTGTCCCTATTCATATTCGCACAATTCAAGATGAGTGGAGAAAAGACTGCAGAAAACTATCACGTTGAAAGATCTGGATGCACACAGACCGGATTTATTTTCTTTGTCACCGCACTTGCATCGGGAACAATCTCTGCTTTAAGTTGTAAAGTTGCATATGAAACTGCTTCTACAGGTCTTGATGATGAGGCAAAATTCTTCGCTAAGCCAATTATGATGTTGTTATTAATGTTCTTTGGTATGATTCCTGCGATCTTCCTATGGCTTGGACTTCCTCCAGACCAACGTGGTAACATTACTTACCAATCCATGGCATTATTAGCAATTCCATCTTTATGTGATTTATTATGTACATTATTACTCTTAGTTGCTCAATTATATTTAACTGCTTCCTTATGGCAGATGATGAGAGGATCAGTCATTGTCTTAACTGCTTTAGTGAAGAGATTTGGATTATTCCATCGTTTAAAGATGCATATGTGGGTTGGTATTTCTTTATTAACAATTGCTTTATTATTAGTTGCTTGTTCTTCGTTGTATCAACAATCCGCTACCTCCAACGAAAATCCAAAATTAGGTATTCCATTAGTCATGTTAGGATGCTTAGCACAAGCTGTTCAATGTAAGTACTTCTTGTTCCTTCTATTACTATTTGATTTTAATGGTTTTCATCGATAGACGTATTCGAGGAGAAGTTGATGATGGTGGATAATGTTCCTCCTCTCCTAGTGATTGTCTGCGAGGGCTGCTGGGGCGCTTTACTTACTTTAACTGTCATTTACCCTATTGCTTATCTTTTACCTGGAAAGGATCATGGTAGCTTTGAGAATCCTTTTGATGCTCTTGCTATGATCGGAAACTCGAGACTTCTTCAGGTAAAGTCCTCTCTCTATTCCTCCCTTCCTTAGACTAAATCCATCTTCCCGTTTCATATTAACAGGCTTTAACTTTCGCCTTCGTTTTCTCAGTTACTGCCTATAACTGTTTGTCTGTTTATTTGACGAAACACTTATCAGCTATCTGGCATGCTATCTTAGATAGCTTCCGTCCTGTGACTATCTGGGGATTAGGCTTGTCCATCCACTATTTTATCAACCCTAGTAAGTTTCCTTCTCTGACTTTATCTCCTTAGCATCTGACGCGTGTTTCCTGTAGACTATGGAGAGGCATGGGGTGCAGGAAGTTTATTGCAGTTCGTTGGTTTGGTTATCTTATTATTCGGTACTGCTGTCTATAATGGTTCTATTCCTATCTTCCAAGAAGACGATTACCAATCTCTTGAGAATGAAGATGCCATCCTGTTAGAAACTGAATTAGCTATGGCTCCAGTTACCTTACAACAGTGAGTTTTTTGTTATTCTTCTTGTTTGGTGTGTAATGATAATTCTTTGTAGATCACCTCATATTATGAGAGAATACCGAAGAACTGATAGTGGTCGCGAGGTCGAGTTAACCGATGATCATCGCAAGGGAAAGTATCAAAGCCTTCGTTCTCACGAAGTGTAAAATTGGATCATGGTCGGAGATGTATCCATCGATTCAACTGAAGTCATTGATGAATCTCTTTCATTCGCGATCAAATTTGAGTGCATTGATGAATCTCTTTCATTCGCGATCAAATTTGAGTGAACCCCAGGTCTTACAGACGATGAGCGGATTCATACGATGCTTCCTTTTTTGGCTAATGTAAGGATCATTGCAGTGATTTGTTTATTGGTGGGTATGGTTGATAGTTTATTTTTGTTCTTTCGTGTTGATTATATGGTGTTATGAGTAGGAAGGAGATTGTCATTCTTTAGCTTTTTCTTTTTCATTTTTGTTTGTTTTATATATATACTATCACCTTTCAAAAGTAATTCAATCCAGTAATGGCAACCCTACTCTAATTTCCTTCAAATCAATTAAAGCTTATTGAGGAGATCTTGAATCTGTCTCTCAAGTGCAGGATCTTGACATAAGCGTCCAACCTAGATCAAACAAGCAGTAAGGGTAAGGTGATAAACTAAGTAAAATAAAAGCAAGTTCCATTACCTCTTGCAATCTGTAAGGATCTTTGAGTTTCGCTGCCATTTCCATTGACTTTGGATAGTTCTTTAACTCCATGTACAACTCATACTTATCCTCTAAAACCGTGATCTTCTCAATATATTTCTCTGTCTCTTGATTCGGTGCACCATACCTATAACACCATTAACAATTAACCTCAAATATACAAAAAGAGGGAGAGAGATAAGTTGTAACTTACTTCAGACAAGCAGTAGCAAAAGGACGATAACCAACAGGTGATTTTTTCTCATTACTAAATTTATATAATATATTCCAATCAGTTGCTTTTGAATAAGCATCAATCTTTAAATAATAAATCATTTTCTCGGATATTTTAAATTTTTTCAATATTTTCTGTATTTCTTGTTCTGTCCATCTTGATTCACTTATCTCACGTTGTCCTAATTCGATTAATAATTGTAAGATTTCATGTACTGTTAATTCATTAAAATGTTCTTGTTTTGATCTTAATTCTAATTGTTTTTGTATTTCCATTAATTCTAATTCTTCTTCTACCATAGTTTTATAGAAATAAATATCTTTATTTGAACCACCTGTACCACTGCTACCACTAATAGTGTAGATTTGTAATGATTCTTTGAAATATTTCATTTTCTCCATGGGGTTAAACTGTTGTATTGCCTGTTGTACGGCAGCATTACCTGCTTCAAGATAATGTTTTGAATATAATAATAAATTATGTAATATGGAACGATCATTAATTGATGTCTTTTGACGATAATAGATACGTAAAAGATTCGATGCTTCAGGATAATAATGAATAATACGATAAAAGTTATCAATTGGTTGTTTATTATTACCCGAAGAAGACGATGATGAGGTAGTAGCATTGTTTTGCATCATCGCTAATCTCGCTCGTGATTCTAATGTCATTATTGTATAATAGATTAAATCAGTGTCCTCTGAGGTAATAGCTTTCTGTAAGGCAAGCTCTTCCTCATTCATCTTCAATAATAAAGGAATCTGATCCTCTGGTTGTTGTTCACGATCGAGAATGATTGTTGCTAACTTCTTTCTCTTGATTGAATAAGCTGCTTCCGCGACTGCTAGATAAGAGATGCGTCCATAAGGTGCTAACTGAGTCTTAATTGTTCGATTGATCTCATCATCTGTAGCACCAGTCTGAGCCATTCTTCGGATCTTCTCACATGCCCAATGAATTAATACTCGCTCATTCTTCAATCGAAGTAATTCACAGATCTTTAATGCAAGAAAATGACAATTACGAGAAGTTAATCGACCAACCAATACTTCAGGTGTCAAACGAGTATACTGTTGAATGGTTAGAGGAAGGCCAATTTCAGGTCGACGCACTTCATTTAAAACTCGTAGTTTCTTGGCTGTCTCAACAAACTCCATAGGATCGAGGTCAGGACAGAATGCCTTGCCATAGGAGGCTGCTTTGAGTAAACGCTGTTGTGATTGAGGATAAAACTCTGAAGCAGCAGCTGAGATACAGTTTAACACTGCATCATTTAATTGATTCGTGGCAGCAATTGTTCGAATATTTTCATCAGATTTTGGATCACCATCTTCAAAGGCTTCCATTGCATCAAGAATCAGGGCAGCAGGATCAGTTGATCCGATCTCTAAAGCTTGCACTGATTGAGGTGGAACCATCTGTAAGATCTCACAGGTAGAGGATGTCACGATCCGACAGCAATCTATCTCTGGAATAATATGAATTCCAGCAGAGTCATAAGGGAAATTAATCCAATCACCAAAAGGTCCAACCATGACTAATCCGGTGTTGCGCCATTGCAAGATCACACAATCCTTGCCACACCATTGAATAGCCACAGGACGAGACGCAGAACGAGTATCAAAATCAAGAATCTTCGAGTTAAAAGCTGACCCCATAACTGTTAGAACACCGTCTTTCTTGTAGCAGGCCAAGAAGCGTCCATCAGGAGCGAGGGAGATCTTGGTAATCGGGGCGACTAGCTGTGAGTTTAACATCTGGTCTTCTAACTCGGTATCATTGCCACTCTCATGAAGAACGAGGACTGAATGGTCCGAGGTCGCTAATAATACCTATTTTGGTCGAATTAAATTGAAGGGTTTGACGTGAGTATTGAATTGTACCTCTAATAGACCTGATCGAGAGAGAAGAGGAGGGATGATTCCCATCGCTGTATAAGTGCGATCCACACCTAATTTACCCTTGGCAGTACTTAGGATATAAATTCTAGGCTTGGTAACTTTGATATCAGCAGCTGCTAATCCCTATTAGAAAGAATCCGTGAGCATATGTGGTATGGTATAAGATATATACAACAAACCTCAGCCACACGAATAAAATAATCTGACGTTAAAGCAGCAACACCATTACCCCAAAAATGACATTCTAATATTGGTGGTGAAGTTAAAGATTCGAGAAGTTCAAATTCGGTCACAATTCTTCCATAAAGATCGAACATCTTTGTCACTCCTATTAATATTAACAGACAACAAAAGATAAGAAAATAGATTAGAAAAACTCAAATACATTACCATTATCAGCAACTACTACCATATTTTCTTGATCTGTCCATCCTATACCAATAATAGGTCGATCATTCCAATCAATCTCAGCTAATTTCTTTCCAGCACAGGAATATACTAAAATCTTATTTTTATTTATTTCCTCTGGTAAATTTACCTTTTTCACATCGGGTATCATTGCTAATGGCCCACCAAATGGTGCACCTGATACAATATAATTTTCAAATAAGAATGGTACTGAAGTATTTTGTAGATAAGAGGGAACATCCCACTCAATATCATAAACATGAAATTTACGGTATTGAACCGATCCTAATGCATACCAATCATTCAACATGATTACAAATACTCTCTTATTCCTTATCCAATAAGTCTAAACTTGCTGTGAATCTCTTCAGGAGGAGTATGATCGTTGTTAATCTTTTTGATCTTGATTGCTTGATGTTAGCAGCGCTCGATAAAGAGGGTTCTCGCTCGATAAAGAGGGTTCACTACAGTAGCGCTTGATAGAGGAGATAGTCTATTTTATGTTGTGGAAGATTTTCATTGGAATTACAATCATTCGAATCACTTCTACCTTTGTTTTTAATCCTTTTCGAGCTTCTTTGTTGAAAAGGAGATCACAATTGCTCCCATTAGGGCAAGCGAAGATGGATATTGAAGACATTGCCAACTCTTTTGGTCCTTCCAGCAAACAAGCAAGTTCTGCTAAACATCGTGTTGAGAGCTATCTGGAGAATAACCATGAGTTTAAGTCTTCTTTCAGGCAATCGCTGATCTCCTGGTACTTGGAGAATCGGAGAAGAATGCCATGGCGAGGAGATGACACCAGCATTGCAGTTTCTCCATATGGCGTTTGGATAAGCGAGGTAATGCTCCAACAAACTCGAGTAGAAACAGTTATAGCCTATTGGAATCGTTGGATGACTAAATACCCAACAGTTGAGTCATTATCTAAAGCATCACCTGACGAAGTTAACTCTCTCTGGAGTGGATTAGGATACTACAGAAGAGCTCAAAACCTACTATTAGGTGCAAAGTTTATTATGGAAAAGTGTAATGGTATTATTCCAAGTTCTAAAAAGCAGTTATTAGAGGTTCCTGGCATTGGTCCTTACACTGCTGGTGCGATCTTATCTATCGCCTATCAGCAATGTGAGCCCTTAGTTGACGGCAATGTCCATAGAGTTTTCTCGAGATTGTTTTGCCTGCAAGAAGAGTTAGGTGGAACCGGTAGTCCATTAGAAAAGCTTTGTTGGAAGGTTGCTGAGAGTCTAATCTTTGAAGAGAAGCAGCCGCACTATTATAATCAAGCATTGATGGAGCTTGGCGCGACTATTTGTAAACCTACGAATCCTGATTGCACTAAATGCCCCGTGAGAAACTTTTGCAAAGGAAGAGAGCTGGCTGATCTAAAAGCCTCAGATCCAAAGAAATATCAATTTCTTCCAGGTGAAGTGACGTATTTCCCGCTTAAGAAGGCGAAGAAGAAGCAAAAAGAAGTGAGACTCCTCGTGTATGTGATGATTAATGAGCAAATACAAGCTGATGGTGAGACCGTGAGGAAATATCTCCTTTTGAAGCGACCAGAGAAAGGATTATTGGCAAATCAATGGGAATTTCCAAACCTCCCCGTAGATATTCCTACTGAATCTTTTGACAAGGAGGAAGATGAAGAAGTCGAGGAAGATGATCAAAATAATAATAGCAAGATACAGGTCGATTTCTCTACCATGCTTGAGAAATACTATGACCCGATGATAAACTATTTTCAACAACGATGCTCAGCACATATTCTCAACTCTGGCGAAGAATCGAAACAATCGCAAAACCGCAAAGAAACTGACTATGTGCAATCATCAGTTCAGTTTATCTTTGAGCCAAAACGAAATTCTTTCATCGATGATCCTATAGTACACATCTTTTCACATGAAAGGCATACTATGCATATTCACATCAGCCAAATCAATCTAATAGTATTAGATGACTCGAAGATCTCGTCCGATCAGTGTTGGAAGACAGCAGCGGAAATGAAAGAGACAGGTATTACAACCGGTTGTAAGAAAATCCTTGAGAAGGTTGAGAAGGAGCTATCTGTTAAGAGAGAAGGAAAAGATAATGGCGGGGGGAAGAAGAGAAAGTTCCAACCTTCTGAGGAGATAGAGGTTGTTTCATCAACAAGTAATGCATTTGAATTGATGAGGAAAGCATCAGCTTCAAAAAGTGAAACGGGCAAGAAGAAGACCAAAAAGATTTAATATGTTCTTTAAGTAGAGAGATTTTATTTGGATAATTTGAAATTCAGTTTTATTATTTTTTTTTTGTAACGGTAATCATTAATAATAAATAATAATTAGTTGCTTTCGTATATACGATCGTATGACGACGGTTTTATCGTTTTTCGTGTTTTCAAATTGTTTGTATCGATTGATTACTTGTTTTGTTTGAAAGAATGCACAGAGTTGGATCTGCGACTCATCACCAATCAAATAATATAACTTCAAAGAATAAAGTTGTAAATGAAGCTTTACGACAAAATTTAACTCATGAAATGTTGATCGAGGTCACAGATACTTTCAATCTGGTCGCTGATCCTAATACCAATACTATGCCTCTTAGCAAGCTACCATTAGCTCTAAAAGCTCTAGGAATGAGTTTACAAGAAGCAGATATGAATAATAACTCGAGCATTCCTTCAGAATTGGATTTGGATAAATTTATTGAGGTTATTCTTCTTTGTATGAAACATCCTAACTGGGCAGCAAATGAGATGATTGAAACCTACGCACTCTTTGATAAAGATGGTAGTGGGCAAATTGATCCAACTGAGTTAAGACGTGTATTTAATAGAATTGGTGAGAACCTTCTTGATACTGAGCTAGATGACCAGTTAAGAGAGGTTGACATCGATGGAGATCTTCAGATGGCTGTAGCAGAATACTATAATATGATCGCTCAAACCAAAGGATCCGACTTTTACTTTGAAGATATGATTTTATAAAGCACATTACATCTTTATGATCGTTGCTTCAGTGATTGTTATTGTGTTTATTGGTGATGTTTGTCTATCGATTCTCTCTATTGCTTGATTGAGAGTGTTTGTTAATGTGTGTGTGTATTTATTCCTCTCTATTATTTAGTGTAGTTTTAGTTAATTCGTTTATTGTTATTGTTGACACAGCAAGCATTTTCAACCTTGTAATTGTGGAGTTTATAAATGTTTCATTGGAGTGTTTATGATGATTATTTCCCTCTTTTTCACCAGTCATCATACACCCATGTTTTACGAGTGTACGTGTTGTGTGTTTTTTCTTCATTCCATCTTCTGCTTAAAATTGTTTGTTTGAGTTGTCTGCTTCGTCAGTCTGAGTGAGTGAGTGAGTGTTGTGAGGCGCTTATTGAGTTATGAGAGTTTTTCTGTGTAAGCAATCATTCTGTTTATTTCTATGTTTGGTGTAAATTAACAATGTGAGTTCTTCATCAAAGTTTCAATCATAGTGATCTCCTACACCCTCCCCATATGTGTAATATCCTCGCTTCTCAATCTGGATGATCTGTCCCGCATTAATCACCGCAGTAATAATCTCCTTTTTCGTCTTACTTATTCCTCCTAAACCACTTTCACTACTAGTTCCATCATTAAGATTGCCGTCAGGCTTAACCACTGATACCGATACCGGCTGAGGTGCGGCTTTCACGGTAGGTGCCGGATTAACGGTATAATAGATCATAGGTTTACTTAAGCGACTCCTTTCATAACGAGGGAAGTCAATCCCTTGAACTTGTACAGAAAACATAACAGCTGCTTGAATTCCAACTTCACTCTCGAATATATCCTGTGAGATAATATTACTACACGCATAGTGATTATCATTTCCAACATAAATCAATCGCCAATCTTCATCAATTTTCACAGTTGGTTGTTCTGTCTTTGCTTTAATTTCTTCATCGTATTGATTAATAGGAAAGTTAAATGAACTATTGGAATGAATGGACTCTTGAATGGAACTCAATTCATCGATATCAGCGAGAAGTGGATTATAAAGAGCTTCTCGATTAAAGCCGGATTGATCAGTTCGAGCTGTTTGAGGGTTAGAGGAAGCACGTGATGAAAGAGGTGGAAGGAAAGAGTTTGGATATGGATGATGTAGGGCGAGTGTAGCAGGGTAGTGGAGAAGAATTGTTCCTTGCAGTGGCATCGGCTTAGAGGAGCTTTCATGAAGGTGACGAAGTTTATTCGCTTTCGTTGACTTCATGAAAGAGAGGCGTTGCAATAACTTCAATTTCTTTGGTGACGTCATCTTTTTCGGAGTATATTGATTCTGTAAATTACTTGCTATGCCTTCGATCAATGACTTCCTTGTATTGACCTTTAAATCAAGACCAGGAATGTGTCCAGTGTAACTCGTTCTGGCGGTACTGGCAGTGCTAGGTACACTGCTGGGACTACTCGGAGATTGAGGAGCAGTAAACTTATTCAGTTTGATGCGATAACGTGGAACATTCGCTTCATAGCTACCATCATCATAAAGAATATCGAATATTCCCTTTCCTCTACAATAAATCAGCGTAAAAGGAAACTGATTACAAAACAGAGAAGGAAACTTACTTTACTTTTCGTATTAGACCAGGATAACGATGACAAAATTCAGAAAAGTAAGATCCCTCTTTTGGACCTCGATATTGCTCTCCTCGACTGAACGGTCGTCTTCGCCGTTTCGATGTGAGCTCATTTTGGGCACTTTCTTCTACCAGAACCTCGTCATTCTCCCGTAAAGTTTCAATACTTGACTTCATATAGAGAAAATAGATGATATCTTTCTGATCCACTTGATTCCCACTAGAATCTTCATGAACACGATCCCACTCAACCCAAATCGTGTTATGGTTAGCTTTGACCAATTTTACGGGATTGGGATATGATAAAGGCGGCAAAGAGCTCAGATACTAAAGAGAGTAAAATTAAGTCAAGAAGATGATATAGAATACTAAAACTCACATCCTGGACAGCCATCTCTTGTAGTTCTCTTTCACGGTTTCTCTTTTCTTCCATTATTGCCGCTCTCAACTCATAAGAAGTAATTAAGTTCTCCATTGTCAGCTTTTTCTCTTCTTCTTTTCTGTTAATAATGTGGAAAAATAAATCTATTTTGAATAAATCAGGTAGCGGAAGGTTACCTGTCTAGTTCTAGCTTTGCATGATACATCTCTTCTAACCGCCTTTCTCGCTCGTATATGTTCTCAACGCTGAGGGCGAGCACATCTTGTCGATACCCAATACCTGGTGTAAATCCTCCAACAAGTAACAACCTTTGCCTCACTGCAGTGAAAGAGGCTCCTATGATTGGATTAGGAGAAAGGAAATCTTCCTTCGTTTTGTTCTCCAACTGCTGTTTCCTCCATATACATACATTTACCATGGCCTGGGCGATTGCTACTTCTCTTGTCAATCCTCCTGGTGCTCCTAAAAGCACATATAAATCAGATAAGAGAAATTCAATCATCTAACTAACCTAAAGAAAGTCCTTCCAATCTTTCTGCTTGAAGTTTCTTCTGAGCACGAATAATATCCGCCTCCGCAATTAACATCGTTTGCTTGTAATATTCGTCAGAATTAATTGGCAAGGGCTTTGTCCAAGTGTGCGTCCGAAGATCTAACACATTAATATCAACATGACGTTGACCATTTTGATCAACACACTTCGTAAATAAACTTGTCGGATAGGCTCCTCCAACAACAAAAAGATAATGGCCAATCGCTTGAGCACAGAAATACATTCTCGATTTAGGAATTTCTCCTGAAAATTTGGGAAACTTTCGATCAATCCACATTTGATCCTTGATGTTGTAAAAAGAAATATCGATGGCTGGATTCGTATGTTTTGTAGTCTTCTTCAAGTAGTAGCTCATCGCTTTCGCTTTTTGCCAAGAGTCAAATAACTTCTCTTCTGCGATTCGATAGTCTGTAGTGCTGAGACCTCGTAATTTCTTATTTAAATGGAGAAATTGAGTGTCTAGTAATGATTGATATTTACGATGCATTTGTGCGATTGAGACTTCCTCAGGCAGTTGCTGTGCCTCCCACTCTGCCAACGGGCTTACTGTACAACCTCCAATTACGATTAAGGTCCTTTGTCGCTCAATAGGTAGCAATACATGTCCATATCTTGGAGTTGGAGAAAACCCGACTGTGATGATTTTCTCCCACAACATATCAGTCTTCCGAAAAACCCAAAGATCACCAAATAGATCCTCTTCATTTGTTCCTCCAAACAGATATATCTCAGATCGATCAGGTATGGCGGTCATGGAGGAGTGAAAGCGGGGAGGAGGCATGACTTTATGACCATGATAAGTGATGGAATCAACCTCTTTCCAAACATCCTCTTCAATATCATAAATCCACGTATCGCCGTAGACAGCATTAAATTCACCTCGACCTCCAAACATCAACAAAGTGCGATCATCTAATGCAGCTGCAGCGTGGCCTAAAAAGAGAATCAGACTTAAGGTCAAAGAAAGTTCTCAATACCTACCATATCGCGGTTTTGGTCGAAGAAATACTTCATTCTCTTCTGCTTCCGTATTTTGATTACCATTTGCTCGAACTCCATGCCAAGATTGCTTGGAATTATTGTATACCCGAAGATCATTTAGAAATTCAAAGTCTTTAGCATCTTCGATTTGTCGAATATCTTGATATATTTTCTCTTTCCTATGAACTTACGATAAGAGCAAAGCAAGAATAACCTTCAAATACATTTTAAAATACCTAATTTGAAGGCCACCAAAGGTCACCACAAAGTTTCCAACATTAGTTGAACTATGCCAGAATCTTCCGAAGGGCGTGAACAGATGAACTTTAGCTTCTCCGATTCTATCGACTGGTCGATCATCAAACACTTCCCAACACAAGTGTTCTAAATCAACATCAGCTTCAGCGTCTATCATGAGAGGAGTTTGTGGTGTTCGCCGATCGTTGCCTCCCAAGATTTCCAAGGCGCTATCAATCTCTAACTCAGATGAATCGATCAAACGATTCGCCAGACTATCATCCATCCACTTAGTATTATGTTCACAACTTCCAATTGGTAGAGTGCAGATCATACACCGTTCTTCTTTATAGCCTTCGGAAAGATTGGAACCTTTCAGTCGATTAATTTCATCGTCCTTTCTAATCGATTCTAACCACGTAAAATCATCCATTACCTCCTGCACTCCTGTCCTAATGTTGCTATTAATCTTGCTCTTCATGACTGATTGTTGATAAAACAAAATCAACTGATCATACTAAGTCTTTCAAACCAAAAATACTATCAAGCAAAGATAGTTCGACTAAATAATTTTTGAAACGTTTTGTTTTTTCCTTTAATTTTCCACTCTTTTATCGATAAAAATAACAGAGATTTCAAGGAAATTATAGAAATCTTCATCAATTTGTCACAATTACTTTGCATGAATCTCTAGCGAAAACGCGTCAATATGTCGACAGAGGACGTTATAAGCACTGAAAACTCACAGCATATTAGCCTTTTGGCTAAAGAGCCTCTTACAGATGGGAGTATGAACGCAATAATTGACAAACCTTTCAGAGCAGACCTCATCTACCAACTTAATCGATACACGACGCCTATCAATGCACTTTGCTGCCTTCTTATCGTCGTTCTGATCCCCACTTTCCTCGTCGATACCCTAGTGCTGAATCAACTTAACTCCATGCTTCATCTAAGCATCATTTTCATTCTTATGCTCGTTATTAGTGTTTCTCTTATCACCAATAACATACTCTTTACTGCACTCGCAAGTGTGCCATTAGATCCTCATGGAGCAAAGCCCTTCTTAACCCTTGTAACTTTGATGCTAGGAGGTCTCACAGCATCGACTATCTACTACGAATACAGTGGTTGGTCGATTATGATGCAACTACTATTCCGTCTTGAACTAAGCATACTTATCTTACAACTCGTCTATTTACAATATACAACAAAGGAAAAAACATCCATTCTATTAAAATCATTTATTATTCATCGCGATACATTAGAAATGATTGAAGAAGATCATCATTTAACCGAAGATTACTATAATATAAATATTAAAAAACAAAAGATAATTCATCAAAAACCACAATTATTATTTATACAATCATATTTAACCTCTAAATTATTATTATCTTGTATAGTTGTATTATTATTAATTATATTAGGTCTGATTAGTTTAGATTTTTGGAAAGATAAGGTAAAATTTATGATTTTCATTTACGTTATCTTTAGTACTCCAATGATCTTTTCGACGTATCAGATAACTCATTATAATGAAAAAATTACATTAATTGAAAGTGATTTAAGGATAAGAACGAATTTAAGAGTCAGATTATTTTGGTGGACACCAAGAAGAGAATTAATATTTGGAACTATTATTAGTTTAGGAGTAAATGCTTTAAGAATATTTGTACCATTATAGAGATTATAGAACCTATCTTTAGTTCGTTAGATTATTTGATTTTTCTTGTGTCTTTAATTTGTAGTTTTCCTTTTTTTTTTTTTTTTTTTGTCTCTTTTTATTATCCTTCATTTAGGAAACTTTTTTCAGTAACAATAATTGACAGATCTGTTCGACTTAGTCTATGATCATCTCATCACCATTACAGACTTTTCGAGATTATTAAACTATCAGCAATATGCTTTTCACTAATTTCCTTTATTTCTCACCGTGCAACTGATTTGGGTATCAGTACCTTTTTTAGATTTTAATATTTTGACTCTCTACTAGATCTATCAATTACGATTGTTGTGTTGATTTTACACAATATCGTAATTTACAACATTTACTTCTTGAATTTCGATTTTGTTCAACAGGGCTAGCTCGAATGACATTTCTATTGTATTCACTATATATTCCAATCTTTGCGCCTTCTTTCATCTCTTTCTTGACTCGACGATCTTCACCTGAATGAAACGTTAGAAAGATTGCC
The DNA here is from genome assembly GCA_015145745.1 of Poterioochromonas sp. DS. NCBI lineage: Eukaryota > Synurophyceae > Ochromonadales > Ochromonadaceae > Poterioochromonas > Poterioochromonas sp. DS. The sequence goes on from VKHI01000012.1 coordinate 206,523, forward strand.
TTCCCATTACTATCTAAGATTCTTGGCAAAGAAGATAAAAGCTGCTCTAAGACTTCAAATTCTCTGTTGACTTCAATCCTTAGAGCTTGCATGACACGTGCAGCAACAGAATCAGTCAATTGTTTTGTCACTTCTTTCTTCTTTAAACCACAGGCATTCGTTAATACATCTTGAATTCTCTGATAAAGAGCTACAGTTGTGTTTGGAAGAGTTAAACTCTTGTTGAGAATTCCTTTCGCTAATTGGACGGCATAGACTTCGTCAGAGTTCTCTTTTAAGATTTTGACAAACTTTGTTATCGTTAAATTCTTCAAGACGTCATGAGCAGTTGGTAATAGTGAAGAAGAATGATTCATACGCATATCTAACGGTCCCAATGATTTATAAGAGAATCCTCGACGAGGATCATCAACTTGCATTGAGGAGAATCCTAAATCAGCTAACAGCAATGATAGTCGTTGATTGGGAAAATCTCTTTGTAAGATTCCTTCGATTTCTTCAAAATTAGCATTATAAAAGAAAATTTTCTTTTGAAACTCATCATCTGCATTCCTTCCCACACCTGTGGCATTAGCAATATTGCTGATAAGAGTCTGGTAGAAATCTCTAATACGCATTTTAGTCTTTTGCAACTCCGAATAATCCTGATCAATCCCTATTATTTGATAAGAAAGACCTGTAAATTCTAAACTCTCTATCATTCGTTGGAAATGTCCACCATATCCTAATGTGGCATCACAAATGAGTAGTTTTGAAGATGGGGTGTGAGTGGAAAATTTGGCGACCTGGAGGATCTCATTTACCATGATTGGAAGATGTTGCCCTGCTGGTGTTTTCCCTTTTCGAATGACTTGTTCAATTATCGTTTGGTTTTGATTTAGTTCTTTGTAGCGATGTTCAAATTTCTTCGGATATTTTCCAGGATATCTCTCACGACGCTTCTTAATTGCTCCAGAAAGAAGATCAGTTATAATAGGTGTAGATCGAATAATTTCTTCTTTAGAACCAAGCTTAGGGGCTTCAATCTGCTTCTCAATGGTCTTTGGGGGTGTTCTCCGCCTCATTAAAGTCAGTAGGGATTTGGCCTTTCCCTCAGATGCTGCAAATAACCTTCTTCGATGACCTACACTGATCCCATCCCTATAAAGCTTTTGAAAAGTCGATACTAATCCAAAATACCACCCTAACTGGAGGATTATGAAGAATATTGCAATAATTCGCATTTGTAGATTTTTCGCGAATGATTTATTAATCAGACGATCGACTTCAATCGTTTTAGATCGTTCGAAATGGAAATTATTGAGAAAATTAGAAAGTTAATTTTTACACAGAATCGAAAGCATTAAATCAACAACCTTCACATACAGAAAAAGAAGAAGAAGAAAAAATAAACAAGAATATAAGACATGAGATGATTCATCCTCTACGTGTACCAGTTATTCTTTTGTAAAGGATAATTCAATCTCACGGATCCAGCTTGTTCAGCTAATCTTTGCTGATGTAATCTTTCACGATATTGCATTTGCTTATCAGCAAGATATGCTTCTTGTCTTTCAAGTTCTTCCTTTTGTTTCTTTGTTAAGATTTGACTATTTAATTCATCTTTATTACGTAAAGCAATTTGTCGTCGACGTTCACTTTCTTCACGTTCTTTACGTATTGATTCTTGATTTTCTTGTGCAAATTTATCTAAAAATTTATAATCTTCTTCTTTCTCTTTCTTCAATTGTTCATATTTATAATGTATTTGTTCTTGTCGTCCTTCATCAACCATTTTCATTAAATATTTACGTGCATCTTCACGTGCTTGTAAAGCATCATCACGTGCTTTCCATACTTTTTCTTCTTCACGTCGTCTCACTTCATCAACAAATGCTGTATCTTCAGCTTCTTTCACCATTTGTTCTTCTAAGAATTTCTTATATTTTAATGCTGCTTGACGATTTGCTAATCGTTTTGCTTCTTCAGCAGAAATTTGTTCTTGTTCTTTACGTAAAGCATAGTCTAATAAGATTGCATTTTCTTCTCTTTCTATTGATGCTTCTTCCTCTCGGATGAGTTTTGCTTGTTTATTAAACTCTGTCACTTCTCTTCCTCTTGCATGAGCTTCTTCGCGGCGGCGACGAAGCTGATTCTCTTCATTTTCAATGTCTCTTCGTAACTACAAGATTAAAGAGATTAGATATTTCTTGGAGGTGATGTTGAGAGGGAATAACTTACTCTCGCTAGTTCTTCTTCATCTTCTTTCAATAAGTTACGATAGAATTCTTCCTTCACCTTTGCATTGTATTCAATCTAATGCGCGAAAAAAGGAATCATATATAAGATAAACATGAGATCGGGGAGTTATTTTCCTCTGACCTGATTGCGGACGGCTTCAGAAGTTTCTCTATCAATGCGACGACGATATTCTGCCTTCTCTGTATCACGCTTAGCTAATTCATCCAATTGACGATTCCATTCGACTAAGAATGAATCTTCTTGTGATGAAAGTTGTTGTTTTCGTTCAATCTTCTCTTGGATCTGTCTGAGTCGCTCTTGATTGAGGAACTTCACCATTGCCTTCGAGTCTAAGGTGCGCGCGTCATCACACGAATCTCTCCATTGATCATCTAAACGCTTTTGAACATATTCTTGTCTTGCTTTTTCACGAGTATCACGGAGTTGATATGCACGTTCCATGATTCTGAACGTAGGTTTATCAAGGGGGAATGATACGGGAGAAGATGAAAGATTTACCTCTTCTTGCGATCTTCAGGGGTTTCAACTTTTGCCAAGACTTCTTTTCTCCATTGAATGATTTCTTCGTTATACAAATCAGCCAATCTTCGTCGTCTTTCTAGAAGACCGGCTTCATACTCTTTTCGCTTCGCCTCCAGGAGTTGCTATAGAAGTAAACAAATCAGAAGACCCAACAAAAACTTAAAATTTTAGAACCTGCTTATTACGGCGCTCTATCTTTTGTGTTGTTGTGACCTCGAAGTTGGCCAACTGAGTGATTTTCTTATCATGAGTAATAGCAGCTTCCATTTCCTTGTATGCATTGTCTTGGCGACGTCTCGCCTCAATCATTCGATTCCCCGCAGCTACGATGGCTGAAGACATTTCTACAATGTTAACTTTACAAAATCCTCTTAAAAGCTTGTCTTCGGGTTAACAAGAGATAATAATTCGATCAGTTACAAAATATAATTCAAACTATTTCTCCCAGTTTTGATATTTTTCTTCCACACCTTAATTGAGTGAAAAATATTTTCTCCCAACTTATCTTCCCAATGGGATAAATTATGTCAAGTCCATTTACGGTTTCGCTTTTTATTTTGAAGGCTCCACTATTTCCTGGAAAAATATAGGAAAAGATGAAGATTTTCTTAGGAAATATCAAGGTTTTTCAGATCGTTGGATGTTTTAATCTGAAAATGGCGAAAAATGTCAAAAATGATGAGAGATCTCTCACAACGATGGAATCCAGTGAGAGTATGACTCATGGAAAGAGTAAAGGGAAGTCTATGACAACTGATGGGACGCAAGAATATTCTGAGCAAGAGTTAGCACAGATAATCAATCGACTTATCCTCGATCTTTCTCTCGTAACATCTCTTCCAGTTGCTGCTCATGGAAGAGATAAAATTCGAGCTGCTGCTGCAGCCAATTCTATGGCCTATTATACAACTTCTATGAACAAAACTGAATTAAGAAGTTTCAAATGGAC